>JANIHY010000001.1:11948321-11960087 GCA_027479065.1 Erythroxylum brevipes
AAAGATTTATGCTATCCTATGACTAGGGTTGCAATCAACTCTTTTCCAATTACCATAAATCTATTCAAGTCTATGATATTATGTTTGACTCTAATCTAAAAGATTTATGCTATCCTATGACTAGGGTTGCAATCAACTCTTTTCCAATTACCATAAATCTATTCAAGTCTATGATTTCTCAATCGCTACGTATAAAATCAGATTATGGTCTAATATTTCAAAACACTACAACATAAATAAAACAAGTAATTGGATCAAAACAAATCAATCATTTAATTGCATTAATAGACAAAACAACACATGTTAAGGTATCGAAATAGATTTCATCTAACCTAAATAATGACTGGACATTTAGTTACACATAATCAAATACAAAATCAAACATACATTAAAAAAAACAAATAGAAAACAATAGATTCATAATTCTAAATCTCCATAACTATTTTCTATTAAGTATTCTTGTGATGTAGAGATATGGGCTGGTATTATAATGGATCTATCGATGATTCCTTCATATTTTTCCACTTCTTTGAACTAAAATTGTCCCTTTTGGATGAACTCCATATCTAAAATCACCTCCAAGAGTTTGTTCTCCTCTTCTCCTCCTGAAAATTTCTTTTTATCAGGAAATTTAGGATTCTAGGAGATGCACATATTGTGTATTACCAAATTCTCTGAAAATCACAAAAGTGCATAGCCTCAAATAAGTGTACGGGCAGATGCGTGACTGTGCATCTTTTCTATTTCTGACCTTAATATCTTTATATTTAGTGACTTTTGTTACTAAAAAAGACACTCAATAACTAAGGGGATGTTTGGTTCTTTTTTTGTTTTGTTTTTTCGTTGTTGTTTTTGTAAAAAATGAAACGTTCCTGCAAAACTTGTTTAGTTAAAGATATTTTCATTTTTTGTTGTTATTGAAACATTAGCGCAAAATTTTTTTTGTTAAAGATGTTTTCATTTTTTATTGTTAAAAATTAAAAAAATGACAATGATTTTTTGAAAACATAAAAAAGACGTTTCGATGTATTTTGAAAACAATTTTTTATATTTAATGAAAATGATTTCCCTAGGCCAACTCAACGTCTTCAATCTCTTCTTTTATTTCTTAGTCACTGCGTCTTTTGTCATCTTTTGCTGATTTCTACGTTTTCTAACAACTCTGATTTTTGCATCTTCTATCCTCTCTTATGTTTTCTACCGTATGTGATTTTTAGGATTGTTTTTATCTGCTTATGTGTTTGTTATAACTTGTTACTCAACTACTGTTATTTGTGTTGAAACATAAATAGGTCCATCACCTTCTCTTCTTCGAAATCATGCAAGAGAGTGCATGTTATGCTACAGTAACATGCATATATTACTGTAGCATAATAAAAATTTATTCATTAAATTCGTCAATGTTGTTTTGTTTCATGAGAGAGGCCCTTCTTGTGTTTCTCACTGGACAGTGCTCAGGGATAGCATAACGATGCGATACATGTCTTAGATATGCAACTTGATCACCTAACTGAGGGACATAACGATATCTCTCTTTGTGCTTTGGCAAATCCTGAAATGGAAAATGTGAGTGGACAGCTATAGTAGGAAAGTATCTTGTATGTTTTGAGTGAAGATGGGATCATTTGTTTACCTTGTTTGAAGATAAAGTATTAACAAGGTTACAATTTTAGGAACGTCTAGTTCAGCAGTAAGAATTAGCTCCGATGAACAAGTAGTTATGTTCCTAGGTTTGGAGCATTGATAACTATTTTTAAAAACCTAATATTTTGGTGGTATCGTTATGTGCGTGTACTACATGGGGTTTGCGTATGATGCTATGAGTTATATTGTGTTAAGTAGCCTTTGTATTCACGTTTCAAATTGGTTAAGGTACTCTTTGAAGGTTCTATTTCTGCAATAAAATACTCGTTTCATTTAAGATCACCACTATTTAGAATAGGATAGTAATTCTTGAAGCTTTTGTTTTGAATTGTTGCTTAAATGGTGAAAGCTTTGGAGGATTTCCTTGAAGTCGTTTAATATATTGACATAAAGAGAAGTGATTTCTGAGATAAGAAGATTGCAATCAGTGACTACATAAGGACTACACTTCTACTTGTTGGTTAGAGAGCTTTTGAGCAATGAGAGTCTGGGAAAAGCTTTCTATTTAACGACGCATTCCACGGATCATTCACCTCCTAGAAAACCTGACCAATTGTAGCTAGCACGGTTTCCATTGTGGTAACTTTTCAACCAAAAAAGGGTTGCCATCGTGATATCTTATTATTAAGATTCTTTTCATTTAAAACATATGCAATTTCAACCTTTTGTTAGAAGGGAGAACATTAATGATAGACCCACATGGTGATAAGTGATATTTAATAAGTGAGATAGAGGTGTTTGACATCTGTATCATTTTGGCTTGCTGACTAATGCATATTAAATTTCCTTGAAGTTGTTTAACATATTGACAGAAAGAGAAGTGGTTTTTGACATAAGAAGATTGCAATCAGTGGCTACATCAGGACTGCAGTTCTGTTTGCTGATTAGAAAGCTTTTGAGTAACGAGTGCATAAGAAAAGCTAGCTAGTACGCGAGCTCACCAAATTCCTTAGCCGTATATGAGCAATAAGTTATATCTCTCTAGAACTGTTATTAGTCCCTAAGAGAGTCATATGTATATGACAATTTGGAGACGTTTATAGAGAAAGTACTAATCCAGGTTTTCAATCACAATTGGTGACCATAATTATATTATAATTTTGTGGTTTCGGTAAACGTCACCACCTTATAATTGATTAAGACAATTGCAATAATCAATAATCATTCAATTATGTCTGCATCGATTGTATTCAATACAATGCAGTTGATATACATGCATCATGAGATATATATATCTCCTTTTTTTTAAATACATGTAGAGATCGAAGTGGGGTCAAATGACCATCATACATATATTATGAAATTGCTTAAATTTACATCTTTATTTTTATGCTATAGAATCAAATTTACACCTTTATTTTTGTTCAATCATAGTTGTGCACTTTATGCAATTTAGCATTTAATATGGTTGTCTCATTTTTATTTTGAACCATGTTTACCATTTAATATTTTGTAGAAATTGTTATGATTCATGTCACTTATATGTGGTTACATTTAGTGATGAAAGGTTTGAACAATACGAATGATGTTTTGGCATTTTAAAAGCAAGATTCCCTACAGTTAAAAATATGTCGAGTTATGATATGAAAACACAAAAATACATCATTATTGCTTGTTATGTTATACACAATTATATTATAATGTATGAACAAAGTGATGAGTTATTTGACGGTTATGCCAAAAATGAAGAACAACTTAAGGAAAGTGAAAATGAAAATGCAAATTCTCAAGTGAAGTAAACTCTAGCATAACTTCGAGGTATGTCTTGGAAACGAAATGAAATTACTAGACAAATGTGGAGTGATTATATTATTTTTAATTGATTGATGTTTTTTTTTGTAAATGATATTACTATTATGTTTTCAAGAATTATAGTATTATGAACATATTTTATTAATTAGAATGACTTAATATAATTTCTAATTTATGTAATTTTATTATATATAACTAATGTGTAATTTTTAATAATATTTGATTTGCATATATTTTAATTTTAGCTATAATGGTAATTAATTAATTTAAAAATATAGTGTATTATATTATAATTATTACTCATAAGAATATAATTAAAAATAGAAAACTGATGATAAAATTAAACATGTTTTTATTTTTAATTTTTATTATAAACGTTTACTAAATAAATTTTTATTTTCAATTTTTATATTACAAATCTCATTCAAATATGTTTCGTTTTTTAAAGGAAAAACAAAAACCAAAACGGGAAACAAAAATGAATAACAATAACAAAAAAATAAAAATAGAACCAAACAACTCCTTTGTTTGTCTTAGTCTTTAGAGTTTTTCTTTTAATTTGATCCATAATTTTTAAATTACGACTTGCTCTCCGGGAATTCCCAGTATTTTAGGCATCAGTAGGTACAAATATATTTGTAACGTGCCAATATTTTGCGTACTATTTTTCGAGTGATATGAAACAATACTCATAGCGTTGCTACCAAGCTCGATAAACTTTTCCATTCCAAAGCTTATATATAAATGCTTCAGGACTTACAGTCTGTTGCCAACCAACTCACTATCCTTTTCACCCCCAAAGCTTTTCAGGACTCTCAACCTACCAACCTTTTCATCGCCAAAGCTTATATAGAGTTTCGGGACTTAGTGACTTACAGTCTGTTACCTACCAACTCACTAGCCTTATGCCTCCCAATGCTTTATATAAAGAACTTGCAGTTTCTTACCTACTAACCTCACCATCCTTTTCAACCCCATAGCCTATATAAAGCTACAGGACTTATTCACACGTAGTTCTTGATTTAGAAAGATACAATAAATCCAGAAAGCTGAAACAAAGGTGATTCTATATCCATGGATTCGAAATTCAACCAAGAAACAGAAGTAGATGCATGCGTAAATGCCATGATATTTCCAAACTCTTTCTTGCTGCCAATGATTATTAAGGTAGCCATTGATCTTAACTTGTTTGGGATCATAAACAAAGCGGGCCCAGATGCTCATCTCTCAGCCTCTGAGATTGCCTCTCAGCTTCCCACAAGAAACACCCAGGCCTCTGCAATGCTTGAGCGGATACTTCGTTTCTTTGCCAGTCACTCCATCCTCTCACACTCCCTGCGTGATCTCGAAAATGGTGGTGTTGAGCATGTTTATGGGCTCGTGCCGGCTACTAGGTTCTTTCTGGGTACCGGAGAAGAAGTGAACTTGACTCCCTTGGTAGAGTTGGGCTGTCTACCTGTAACTTTGGATGTTTGGTACGAGAGATTTGTTAACTTTTCTTCAGTGCTTTTAAAACTCTCCTTTTGGTTGGTGTTAATTAGGATGTGGTCGTGTATTTCTTGCGTACAGGTCACATTTGAAAGATGCAATACTTGGGGGTGGCGATCTTTTTACAATTTTCAAAAAGATGTCCTTGTTCGATTACATGGATAAGGATCAAACTTTTAACAGCACATTCAACAGAGCCATGGCTGGTATTGCTCATGTGACGGTCAAAGAGGTTTTAGCGAAATATAAAGGACTTGAAGGGGTTCGAACACTAGTTGACGTTGGAGGGGGCACTGGAACGACTCTCAATATGATTATATCCAAGTATCCTTCTATTAAAGGAATCAACTATGATTTGCCGCATGTTATTGAAAGTGCTCCACCATACCCAGGCAAGTATTGTAATTAATCACCTTAAAAGTAACTTAAACCTGACAAGGATGCTATTAATTATTTATTTGCATATGTTTATTTTTGCATTGCAGGTATAAAACATGTGGGAGGAGATATGTTCACAAGAATTCCAAAAGGCGATGCGGTAATAATGAAGGTAATAAAACCCAACAATCTCTTGTTCCCTCCTTTTTGGTTTGGTTTGTTGAATGACCAACCAGGTGTCACTCCAACTAATAAGTTAAATTGTAATTTAGTTCATTATTTCACTCCCCAATATCTTACTTATTGTAGAGCATCTGTCACAACTGGGATGATCAAAGCGTGGTTAAGTTTCTTAGGAACATCTATCAAGCGCTACCAGAAGATGGGAAGTTGATAATGATTAATGAGACACTGCCGGAAGTACCGGAGACAAGCAAGAGTTCTCAATATGTTTCGAGAATGGATATGATCATGTTCACCCTTCCAGGCGGGAAAGAGAGAACTGCGAAGCAATATGAAGCATTAACCAGAGCTGCCGGTTTCTCAAGGTTTAATGTTGCTTGTATTGTTCATGGTATTTGGACTGTGACGGAGTCCTACAAGTGAATGGCGTACTTAATTAGTACGATTCCAAAATACCCCAGAGGCGATCGATGCACGTTTTATCAACTTCTGGAATGATTGTAGTTTCTTTTTATCATTTAAATTTCTATCTATTATGAACGATTCTAGGTCCTCGATTTTGGAAGGGAGACTAGAATCTACATATAAATATAATAACCTTCCACTTTTTAGGTGAGCGAGCTTGCTATTATTACCACGGAGTTCGAACATTTTGAAATTCTTCACCACTACTAACGATTAAAATAAGAACAACCTTCCTAGGCATGGAAGAAACTAGATATTCCACATTCTAGCCCAATTCTCATGATTTTGGAAGTGATTCTCGTGTATGTTGAGGTAAGTTCTGATTTGTTAGATTAAGCTACTATGAAATTACTCACTAGTTAGCTTTCTGTTTTGAAATATACGATAATTTTTTTGGGTAAATCAGTAATTTAAGTAAAACAACAAAGAGTTATATACAAATTAAAAGATTGCCCATGATGCAAATCTTTTTCCAATATCAAAAGGAATAACCTTACATAAAAACCAGAGTAACTCTACAAAAATTGTTCCTTACGAACACAACAAACCATAAAAGTCAGCCTATACATATCTATTAACCAAGATGACTTTATAGCAAAGGTATCTCTTACCAGCAACACAAACATTTACAGACTAATATTATAAAGCAGTAAAGTAAAATAGTCAAGCATTTTCTTCTACAAAACCAGAACATTGGGTCAACACTTCATAAGTTTTAGATTCTTAACTGAGTTATTCTATTTTGCTGAACAAGGTGGGATCTTCTTGTTTAGGATACCGATGATGAGGAAGAGCCCTTTCTCCCTGCTTCTTGCATCCATCTTGTCCTTGAGATCTCCATCGAATGCTTGCATAACTCTCACCCATCCTTCCTTGGTGAAACCTGTAAGGGAACTTCTGATTCTTACGAAACCAACAGAGGAGTAAGGGGATCTCCTACTGTTAAGAAGTGGAATTGGAATAACCTTCACTCAAATCATCTCTTCTGCTGCTAGGAAGGGTCCATTACAGAAGGAGAAACTTTTTCCCCCTTGCAAAACCATGCTTCCAAGACTGGATTCCTTTCTACTTTAAGGCTTTTTAGAGATTGATGTGTTCCCTGAATCTGGTATCTCCATTGCTATAAATACTGAAGAGGGATAGGAGATCGTGATCTCCTTTTTCCCTCCAATTTCCTTAACCTGAAATCAAACCTGCAACCATTACATTAGAAAAAAATAATACACTCCAGTAATTACCTTCTTTCGGTGTTTAAGATAAGTTGTTTCCTAACTTGAAAGATCACTCTAGTGTTGATGCTCCTAACTTCCAAGACTTTATCTTTGAAAGTTTAGTGGTCTCTTTCAGTCCAAAGGTTGTACATAATAACAAAAAGGAGGATGATAAAAATATTGAGATCAAAGATTTTGAAATTTGATGGCCGGTTGAACCAATTTAGAATGGATGGAAGGTTTGTCAGGTTAGGTAGGTAGATTTAAAAGTGGCTAAGACAATATGACCATACCATTTTTGAGTAAGAACATTCAAAGAACAGGAGATAAATAGTTTCATTATACGAAGCACACAAGGGATGTAAAAGTAAAGGAGCTTATCCCTTATTTGTAGCTTATTAAAAAAGGCTAACCATAGTATGAAGGAATACCTTGGGCTATTTCTTTTATGCCATACTAATTTATGCCAAGGAACACACTAATTAGGAGGTCTCATAGAATTGTATGCTAAAGTATTTGTATATGCTTTTAATGAGCTTGTTAGCTATTCCAATTTATTAGGTTGGGAACAATCTGATTGATACAGTATAGGCTCTAGAGTACTTATGGTCCCAATTGTGGCCTCTTGCCAGCACCACGCATTATTTCTGATAACATCGGATACTCTTGTAGTCATAGGTAGTCTGACCCATTGATCACTTTGGGAGTTGAGGGATCCTTCAAGATACCTCTAGGATGCCAAGGATCTTGCCATAAAAAAGTAGAATTTCCATTTCCTATCTTAAATTTGAATTGGTTCCCAATTAGATCCCTAACATGTAAAAGCTTTCTCCAACTCCACAAACTATTATTGGTAGGTTGGGTACTTCAGAAATTTCTCCTCCTAAGAATAATAGTATGCACCCATTTGACCCATAAAGCTTCAATATCATTAAATAGAACCCAGATTCTTTTTCGTATTAGCACATTATTCAGTGTAGAAAAATGTTTAATGCCTAATCCAACCTCTCTTTTGGCTCTATATAGGTCTATTTCCTTAATAATGTTAGAAGGAAGAAAGAAATGACTAGATCAATACACCAGAAAAGTTAAGATGACAAAAATAACCAATTGAAGTCTACCAGCATAGGAAAGAGTTTTATGGGTCCATTTATTAACTCTGGCATCAATTTTATCCAACAGGGATATGCAATCCCTCCTTAACAAATGACCTATTAAGAGGTACCCCCAGGTATCGAATAGGAAGGTGACCTCTTTTAAGACCCGATATTATTTCCGTTTGATGGGCCATATGGTCCATATCATGAGATAAAAAGAGCCCACTCTTATTAAGGTTCATGTCCATGCTAGACAAATTAGAAAAAGTGCGCATACAGTTAAGTAAAGTTTGGACCGAAACCAAATAAGCATGACAAAACAAAAAAAGATCATATGCAAATAAGAGATGGGTGAGTATAAGCGCTTTGCACCTTCAATAGTATTTAAAAGAAACACTACCAGCTATAGATGCATTTAAGCTCCTAGAAAGTACCTCCATAGAGATAATAAAGAGAAACATAGATAAAAGATCTCCTTTTTTTAAGCCTGATTTTCCTCGAAAAAGTTTTGAGGGAGACCCATTGATAAAGATAAAATAAGAAGGTAAGGTTATATACTCTTCAATCCGCTTAATAAACTTAAGAGAAAAACCTGTAGCTACTAGTACATTAAGGAGGAAATCCCATTGAATTGACTCATAGGCTTTTCCAAATCCACTTTAAAAGCACATCACCTATGATTATTTGAAAGGTGGTAATTCTTGAAAATCTCTTGAGCCAACAAGATATTATCCCCTATTCGACGGTTCGTAATGGATGCACTTTGGTTTGGGTTGATAATGTAAGGGAGTAACTCTTTAAGCCTATTTGCCATGATTTTCGCAATCACCTTATAAATCATGTTGCAACATGAGATTGGTCTATGATCAAACATAGTGGAAGGATGATCTTTCTTAGGAACAAGAGAAATGATAGTAGAGTTAAGCTCTTTGAGAAGTCTCCCATATTGGAAAAATTCTTGGATGGCTCGAGTAACTTCCTCCCCAATAATTTGTCAAGTTTGTTTAAAGAAAAATCCTTTAAAACCATCTAGCCTAGGGGCCTTATTCGGGTTGTTGAAAGAGTTAAAAACATCCCTAATCTCTTGCGTTGAGACTTAAGCAATGAGATTGTTTTTAACATTTTCAAGAATCAGATAAGGAAAAAGAGCTATCACATACTCTTTAAAGGGGAGTAGGTCTTTCTTATTCCCAAGTGTGCTCTGAAAAAAACCTAGGAACTATTTTTGAATCTCTTCAAAATCAACAATCCTATGGCCACTACCCACCATTAATGAGTGAATGTTGTTTCTGTTCCTATTAGACAAGATAGAATTGTGAAAGAATTTGGTGTTCCTATCTCCCTCTCTGAGCCACTTAATACAGGAAGATTGTTTATAGAATGTCTTCTAATTGCCGAAAGCTCTAATCAAGTTGTTAATGGCTTCATTTTCCTTGGCAATCAGTTGAGCCCTATTAGGCAAATGTCTCATGTGATCTTCGATATTATTGAGAACCGCTTCACAAGTCTCAACTCTAACATTCACATCCCTTACCTGATTTGAGTTTAGTAATTTGATCACATTTTTAACTACTTTAAGCTTAGACACCACACAAAACATATAAGTTCCCCGGATATGAGAAGTCCAAGCATCATTTAATGTCTGAAGGAAATTCAGCTACAAGACTAGGAAGTTGGAAGACCTGAATAGAGAAGATCTCTTCTGTATGTTTGCTAAAGACCTAATCACTACTGTAGAGTGGTCAGAGATGTTAGGATTATAAGTTACTCTATAAGATCTAAGAAACCTAGAACTCCAAGTCCAATTGACGAGGGCTCTATCTAACTTCCTTCCTATGAAGAGGTCACCATATTGCTTATTGTTCCACGTAAAACTAGGACCACTAGAATTTAAATCATAGAATGCACAGTCCTCAACACACTTCCTAAAGTTACTCATTCCATTAATAGTTGAGGAACTAATAGGCTCAGCCTTATAAGAAAATAGAATAGTATTAAAGTCCCCAGCAATAATCCAAGGTTGATTACCAACAATGAGTTTAATCTTTGAAAGAGCATACCAGAGAGACTTCCTATAACTATAAATATTCGACCTATACACACACATCACAAAAAAGGCTGAAGCACTATTCATAGGAGTTACCTCCAAATGAATCAGTTGATCATTAGTAATTTGAGGAGAACATAGGAAACAATATGGATTCCAAGCTAATACTAACCTAGCATTTAAAGCTTGATCTAAATTACTGTAATAATGCCATCTAGTAAACAAAGAGGAGCACATATTATTTAAAATGGAAAGAGACTTAATCCTAGATTCAATCAAACATACAAAAGAAACCGACAACCTCTTAAAAAATGATTTCACAACTAGTTTTTGTTTTGAGTTGTTAAGACCCCTAACATTCCAAAAAAATAAAGCCATAACACAAAATAGAACTAAAGACCTATGACTTTTGTTTCCTCCTAGATTTCCTACTCTTCCTAATAGTAAAATCCCCCTCTTCCTTTTCCAGAAGACTCGGACTCTAAGAATCAATAATTGGAACCAATTTAGATTTAGTTGAAGAAAGGGGATTACCTACTGGACTCATAATAGGGAGGTCAGCATCCTTAAGGTATCCATTTGAATCATCTTGCTTCTGTTGAGCCTTACTTGTTCAGTTAGGATTCCAAAAAGTCTGCTTTCCTTAGGACTTTGGAGTGCCATCTTAGGGGCTTGGTCATTCTGTTGAATTCCTTTACCCTTACTTTGTTTAGTTAGGATTTCAGAAGATCTACTCTCTTTAGGGTTTTTTTGTGTCATCTCAGAGACCTGCTCCTGATCAAGCCCCATTTGTTGGTTTACACCATTTGGTATAAATTCCTTCACCTTATCCAACTCTTGATGTAACCCAGTCTCAAACAGACGTCCTGTAGGTGTCCATTCCTTCTTCTGATATAAAATTTTTTCTCATCTCAGATATGGCCTTACTAATAAAGGAGGGAACTATACATAAACAAAAACTAACTGGATCATCAGAGTGTGACAGTTGCATGATTTGATCGAGCTTTAATTATTTGGGGCATTCACCATGTAAGATCTGTGAAGAATCTACTAGCTACTGTTAATAAACTCACATTAAAAAATAAACACATATGACTTTCCTTAGTCTTTTAATTGTTGGACCCCGAACTTTTCTTGAAAGTTAGAACTATTAAATGAGAAGTTGTTAGTGATTATTTATGAGTAAAGAAAAAGGAGAGTTCTCGAATTTGAAATGATATACAAGATTTAGGTAGTGAATGTAGTAAGTTAATGATGAGTGGGTATATGTGTGTATGTTCTGTTATTAATATTCATGATCAATCATGGACTATAATTTGGTTATGGATGATATTGAGTTTAAATGGAAGTTGAGAGGAAGAATAGTGATTGAGCATGAAAGTTGAGAATGCAGAAAAGCAATAGACCATGAATAGGTTGATTATGAATTCTTGGTTTTTGATGATTTTTAACTAAACTTGTATATTTAAGGGTACTATGAAATTTATGATGAATAAGTTGG
>JANIHY010000001.1:12030635-12041768 GCA_027479065.1 Erythroxylum brevipes
TAACAACCACATATTGTATTTATATCACATAGATATTAAGACTGAATAAATTAAAAATATCTAACATCCTAAAATAATTATGAAGTAAAGCATAAAGTGTACAATTATTTTGAAGTCTTTGATATTTTTAGTTTATTAAATATAATATTCATATATGACACAAGTATATGTGACAATCATATGACAAAAACACTAAACTAACGTGACTTAACACATCATACAAAGAACTTGACATCAAATTATTTTTACTAAAAATTTAAAACTTGACCATTTTAAATTTCAAATAAGCATTACAAAATTGATTAAATTTTAATTTCTTTTTTTCACCTACCCCTCATATTTGTGTTTTAGACTTAAGTGTTAGATTAGTCCTTAGCCTCTCCTTTCTCGTATCAACTGGCTGCAGGATGACTTTTAACCATCTTCGATAATCAGCAGTTGCTAAATATAATTCAAACAAGAAATTCACTCCATGTTAACCATAATTTGATTTAAATCACTTCTCAATACAAAATTATAAATCCTCTTATTTGCTGCATTACCTCAAAAGAATCACAACCTATAAACCTCCCCCTTCAAGCCTAGTCAAAGAATCAAGACCCATGTTATTTTCTGCATTTCAATGATACATTGTAAATATATTACACAGAATTGTTAACACCATAAAGAATAGTGTATTTGGACATTATATCTACGTTTCCTTCTGCTGTTTGATATCACGAGTTCTTGCATCAGATTGTTTACATAAACAATCCGGCATTGGATACGTGTAAAGAGAACCACTCGGCTTCCTAAGTTCTGTCCCCTTAAGATCACTGTGCCTAAGCATATCTCGCATCTGTCGCTTGAAAACTGCCCATCTGCACGATGAACCAGACATAGGAAAAAATATTTATCAAAGATCCTCAATACATATAAATGTTCATCATCATGGAAATGCAGATTTCCAACAGAAAACAAAATCTATACAGAAAAACAATAAAGCTTGCATACTAATTAGGGATGGCAATAATAGCCACGCTCAAAGTCAGCGTATGCTTAATTTGAGTGACAAATGCTAGGTTGAGCATGGACTTTTTAAAAATATTTTGAATTTCAGTCCGAACTTAATTTTGGACTTCACTTCCAGCTCGACCCGAAGCCTGATAATTGTTCCCTCTTTAGTCTTTAGGTTATTCTTCTTAAAAGAAGAAATAGAAAATGTACAAACTTTTTCTATCTTTTCTCATTTCTATTTTTGTTGTCTCCTTTTGTTTGGTTAGGAATATATGTTCATCTGATATGAATTTCAGATCAATAGTCATTGGGTTTAACACTGCTATAATGGATTTCACAATTTTTTCATTTTCTATTGAAACAGTATGATTTTGGAGAATCAATTTACGTTGACTTCATTGAAACAGTTAAAGGTGAAATTTCGTTGTTGTTGTCTACGATTGTTGGACTTCTTCTGAAAACAAGAAAAGAAGTAGAAAACTCAATGAAAGCAGTGGCACCACATTGGTGGAAGGCAGCGGCAGCTCGATTAGGCTCGAGCTCAGACAAACAGATTGAAGTCTAATCGGGCTTTGAGTTCAGACCATTTATAAGGGATATCAGGCCGGACCAAGCAGCCTCATACCTAGCCTTGCCTATTGCCAACCAAAACTAATTGCAAGTTTTGCAATACCAAATTGCTTGTCCAATTCTATAGAAATTTATATTGAATGTTCTGGTATAAGATACAAAGAAATGCATAATCATTTAGTAGCAGCATCAAAATTCACCAAGAAATATAAAACACAGGTAAAATGCATTATTCCTTCCCTAATACCTGGGATTATGCATAGTCCACGGCCAATAATAGATTGAAGACGAGAAAACAAGCCAAAAAACCATGTAGTAACAGCAGTCAGCAAGCAGCAATAAATCCAATAGTACAGCTTACTTCTGAACATTTAGTTTAAAATCTTTCAATGTTCCGTAGTCTAGTGATAAGTGTAAATTGCATCGTGCTTTAAGGCATAGTTTGATATATATTTAGCCGTTAATTCGATCATTTAGTTTGTGTTTAAGTTAGAATGGTGTGTGTTTGTTAATTATTTGTGTTTAAAGTGTTTTATGAGTTAGTCCAAGCTTTTAAGTTTAGATATTATATTTTTGAAGTACCTTGATATGTTTACTAGTGTTTCAAAGTCAGTATCAAAGAATGGAGGAGTTTCATAAGACATTCGGGCCAAAATAACGGCCAACGATCATGATAGTGACAGAAGGCTCAGATGTAGGCCACGATCATGACACCAGGCTCAAATGCAGGGCCATAGTTGTGGCTTGCATCGGGCAGACGCACAAACGTTCATGAACTTTTTGGACCTTTCGGACCCCCAAAAAACTCATAGGGTTATCCAAAACATAAAGAAGTATAAAAAGAACATAAAGAGGAGAAAAAGGAGTTTTGACATCAGCCACCATCACAAAATCCTAGAGAGAGTTCATTGAGAGATTGAGAAAGAGACGAAGGAAGAGAGACATGGAGAAGAAGCCTACACGAAGTACTTCCCGGAATAGGAGGTCTCCCGTCATTGCTACCTCCATCATCCATTTGGATCTATTTTCCAATGAATTTCTAATTTTATCTATGTACAGAATTGGAATATTTGTTGAGATAGAATTTATGAATATTAAGGATTGTCTAAACTCACCTTCGGATTACTTTTTTCTTTGATTCAATAAAAATCTGATTGTTTATGTGAATTGGATTCATTGTGATTGATTTCCATATTTTCATAAATCGCTAATAGACTGAAATGATGATTCGACGAAAAATAATTAACTGGGCTAACGAGGTTAGGTAATTTAACAAGAACGAGAAATCAATCGAATTGGTAATTGTGTGACGAAAGATCTCACATAAGTTTCGGTAGTCTAGTGGAAAACTTCAGATCTAATTAGGGTTTGGACAAATTGTGAATTGAGAAATTGCAACTTTTCATAATCTGATTAGGGTTTATAATTTAGGACTTTTAGTTATAACTCAACAGAGAGAAACCAACCCTAAGATAGTCCAAAACCAAAAATCCAACATTTCATAATTAATTAGGTCAGTGTTGAAGATAGGTAAAAATTTCCCCCTTTCTCTCAATTGGTAGATCCTTAGGTTGATTCTTGGTGTGTGCATTGCAATTTACTGATTTGTTAATATTTCGTGATTTATTCTTAAGTTGAATTGGTTGATTGAATTGATTAATTGAATTACGTTATTGTTTTAGCTTAGTTACAGTTGAATTTTTGCTATTTGTTTCGGTCTTAAAGTTTAGGATTAGATTAACCCTCCTTGTGGGATCGACACCTTAGATACTACGCGAACAACCCGTATACTTGCAGAATATCGAGGTTAAAATATTAAAACTATACATATCGGAAAACTGCGATCATCTAAGGAACTTAAAGAAAGTTACTAGCTGATAATGAGTTGTGTATATAGTTGTACATGGTACTTGGGTATATTCACAGGTAAGTTTTGAAAGTTAGTTATGACCGCTAGGCATAGAGTCTGCATTGCTGTAAGCTTTCTTCTGCACTGTGTATATAAACAAGAAACAGTTGCAGTTTGTAAATTATCACAATACAAAAAATAAATAAGCTTCTACAAGTATCAACGTAGTTTATGTGAGACTGGCCTTGTGCATTTTTTCAGGTTAGCAGGCATTTTTTCTTTTTTTGGCAAATAGATCCTAGAAACAGAGCTTCCTACTAAGGGATGGAAGTTTTGAGGGATTCTATGTAAAGCTGTTGGAAGCAGTGGGAAGGTTCGAAAGCTACTAGAAAAAGGTAAGAAGAACATTTACTTCACTTAAAAAGTGCAGATCATTGTTAAGATACTCGATAGATATAATGAAATAGAAGAAGGTGAATGGTATTTATAGCAGAATAGGAGGCGTTAGCATTTGAGATGCTACCTCTCTCCTAGTCCTACCCAAACAGAGAAATTCCACACATATCTTGTTAAGATACTCGATGAATATAATGAAATAGAAGGTGAATGGTATTAATAGCAGAATAGGAGGTGCTATAAAGTCAATGGCAGCATTTGAGAGGCTACCTCTTTC
The DNA here is from genome assembly GCA_027479065.1 of Erythroxylum brevipes. NCBI lineage: Eukaryota > Viridiplantae > Streptophyta > Magnoliopsida > Malpighiales > Erythroxylaceae > Erythroxylum > Erythroxylum brevipes. The sequence goes on from JANIHY010000001.1 coordinate 12,034,724, forward strand.
CTAGTCTCACCCAAATGGGGAAATTCCACACAAAGCTCATGACCCCACCACAACTCCTACATTCTCTATATAACTTGTACCTTCCCTGTAACTATCTTGCCATGTCAGCTTTCTAAAATTAGACAGCATATTCCTACTAACAGACCAAAACACACTCTAATCAAGACTACACAAAATAGAAGCAATTGCTAAAATCAACCTTAGGCTAAGCCTCTTAGAGCTACCTTTCCTCCTATAAACATATTAACTGGAGGTTAATCATTACTGCCCCTTTAAATTTTGCCTTGTCCTCAAGGTAGAACCGAGGGAATTGCTCTTTAATTAACTCCATGGGTTCCCAAGTAGCTTCAAATTCCCGCAGATTCTTCCATTTAATGAGCAACCAAGGCTCCCCATTGCGGTTCCAGCCATCAAGAACTGATTCTGGTTCTACTTCCCACCCTATGTCAACAAGAGCTGTTGGGATATGCTGTATGGGGATAGAATCCCCAACTGCCTTTTTAAGACAGGATAAATGAAAATCTGGATGAATAGAGACAGAATTGGAAGTTTCAGATTGTAAAGCCACCTTGCCAATTTTCTAAATAATTGGCTGGGGCCAAAGTATCCTGGGATCCAATTTCTCATTCATCTTTTTAACCAAGGTTTTCTGCAAATATTGTCAAAGTTTAAGATAGGCTTGTTCCCCTACTTCAAAATCAACCTCCTTCATGTGCTGGTCAGTCAACCTCTTTATATTATTTTGAGCCAACGTGAGCTGCTCCTTAAGTTCTGCAAGAATAACATTCCTTTTTGAAGCATTTCCTCCAAAGTTGAGTAAATTTAGTCACTATCTGTGTGTCCACCACTATAAGAATGGAATCGTATCTGTAGGATTTGGGTAGCCCCTCCACAAAGTCCATAGTAAGATCCTCCCAAACTGCTTGCCGTAGTAGAATGGGTTGTAATAACCCCGCCAGAGTCAATATATCATGCTTGTTCTAATGGAACATGTGGCATTCCCTAACAAATTGCTTGATATCATTCTTCATCCCATCCCAAAACAATTTGCTGGATATCCTTACATAAGCTTCGTTAATCTATCTTCACCAATAAAAGTGCCTCCCCAATAAAGAGTGTCTCCACTTTTGGATAGCCAATACTATAGCCATTAGTTCCCTCTCATAGATCGACTTGAACTGTGCTTGCCTTGTAAGTGCTTGGCCCAAAAATGCGATGGGTCGCCCCTTTTGAGACAGCACAACCCCCAATCCTACTCCAGAGGTATCAGTTTCCACTCTACGAATGTCTGCTCAAAATTGGGCAAGGCTAAAATTGGCACATCTTCCATGGCCTCTTTAAGTTGTAGGACTGCTTTGTTAGCCTCTTCACTCCAAATGAATCCATCTTCTTTTAGTAACTGAATCAAGGGAATAGCTATTTTCCCACAGTCATGAACAAACCTGTGGTAATATCTAGTCAATCTCACAAAAATCCTTCAAATCCTTCTAGTTTTGTGGTGTTGGCCACCAATCCATTGCCCTAACTTTCTCAGGATCAACGGCAGCCCCCTTCTCAAATATAGCGTACCGTAAGTATTTCAACTCACTTTGATAGAAACTACACTTCTTAATATTTGCAAATAACTTATACTCACGAATAATCGTTAGTACCTCATGAAGGTGCAACAAGTGTTCCTCAAGGAAGAACTGTAAATGAGAATATCATCAAAGAATACCAACACATACCTTCTCCATAGACACCTCTACAAATGAAATTCATGAGTATTTAAAGGGTATTGGTAAGTCCGAATGGCATGAAGAGGAACTTATAGTGACCATCATGAGTTCTTACAAATCATATGGCTAAATCCTTATTTGGTGGTAGCATCATTTGAGATCAAGCTTGGTGAAAATTCTGGCTCCATGTAGTTCGTCCAAGAGCTCATTAATATTTGGAATGGGAAACCAATCATACACTGTGGCTTTATTAAGGGCTCTATAATCCATACGAAACTACTAGCGCCCATCTTTTTCTCTTACGAGTAACATTGGTTGGAGAAGAGATTGTTGCTTGGTCTAATGATCCTAGTCGCAAGCATTTCTGCCACCATCTTTTCAATCTCACTTTTCTAACTGTGAGAGTACCTATTAGGCCTCACATTGACTAGTTTTGTCCCTTCCTTTAACACTATTGCAAAATCATAGCTATGGTTTGGTGGCAACTCATTGGGGCTCCTAAGCACATCTTCGAATTTCAATATCAATTGGCGCAACTCACGTGCCTCAACTTGAATCTCCACCAGTTTGATTGTCACTATGTGACACAACTCTACCACAATTCCCTCCTCTTGCTAGATTGTTTTTACCATAGTTTACATTGAAACCATAGCCTTGCTCAAACTTGCATCCCCTTGCAAGACCATTTATCCCCCCTCCCCCCAGTATTAATAGTCATAGTTAACTTTTTCAATCATTTTGTGTCTCCCAAAGTGGACAGCCATTTAAGTCAGAGAATCAAATCAATGCTGCTTAATTGCAAAAGGAGGAATTCTTCGATGATCGTAAGCCCTTGCATCTTGAGGACACCCCTTTACAAACTCCCTTCCCTTTCAGACATTTTCCTGAGCCCACAGCCACCCAATAGTTGGGTGTTTTACTTACGAGAATCTACAACTTTTTGACCAATTCTAAGAAGATGAAGTTGTGGGTGGCTCCACAATCAATTAGCACCATCTTTGTGTCTTCCACCTTACCACAGAGTTTCATGTTCTAGGTTTTGGCAAGCCCATCACCGAATCAAGTGATAACTCCATTGCCTCAATCCCAACTTCAACTTTTGAAGACCCTTTAAGGATCTCACACCCCAATTCGATTCCATTTCCTTCCCTAAACAACAACACATGGAGTTCTTTGTTTTTACAGTGATGACACACATGCCATTTCTCATCACATGGTAGCACAATCCTTTCACTCATCTACATTGAGCTTTTGCGTGTAGTATCAACAAAATTAGGGCTCGCTTTTAGGTCAAATCTAGGGTTTGTAGGTCACTTGGCAGATCAGTTTTGATTTTTGAGGGTGATGGTTAGGATTGGGTAATTTTAGGCTAGAGAGGTTTTATTAGGTGTAGGCTGATTAAGGGTTTAAGAGCAAGATGGTGCCACTGTCAGTTTTGGTTAGGATGGAAGGGGGTTCTTTTGAGTATTTTGGGTTAATAGTTTGGTTGAAAGTCTAGTTTTTTCTTAGCTATTTGAGCTGCTACTTCTATGGTGTCCTTAAAGCCCCTTGGGTTTAGCATAAATAGTTCAACCCTTATCTTTCATTTAAAACCATTAATGAAGACAATTGTCAAGGTCTCCTCCTCCATCTTTCCCACCGATGTTGCTAAAAACTCAAACTGAGCTCAGTATTTTGTAACTCTACCTATTGACTAGACTTATTACCATAGTTATTAGAATTGATTGTATTTCCTTGTATACATTTAGGAATTGATAGTTGTAGTGATTTCTATCTTTAATTGAGAGATTTGATAGCTAGAATAGTTTCATAAATAGTCCCAGGTCTTGTGTATATAAACCATAGAATTTCTCTGTACAAGATATCTCAATTCACTAATAGAAACATTTTGGTTTCTCTCTGAGTAATTTTCTTCGTCACTTTTGGTTTCTCTCTGAGTTATTTTCTGCATGGTAACAGATCCTTGTCTAATTTAAGGGCCTATTCTTTCTTCTCAAATTTTTTTCTAGCTATTCTTCTATGTTCAAAACAATACTACGACTGTGTTTGCATTCACTCAAAAAACAAGGTTTTTAATCTCACCGCCCACCTAGCTTTCTTCAAAACTGATTGATGACCCTCTCTGTGACAAACCCGACGTCACCAATGCCACCACGCACCGCAGCAGATTGTCAATTTCCGCCACAAGTGAGCTCCACGAGCCACCCTCCGATCATTTTTTGCCTCGAGTCTTGGTCCACCAATGTTGCCGGCCGTTGTACATCTTCCTTATGTTGTCTAAACTCCAATAGCCTTTAAGGAAATATGTCAGAAGCCTGTATTTGTCTCTGAATTCTATCTGTTACTACTGTTGGTATATTTCTTTGTCCTGAGTGATTCTAAAGATGATGGACAAAAAATAGGTAATTCTTTCAAGTTCTAATAATCCTTCACTTTAAATCAGTCCCATGAAACTTGATGGAACCAATTATCTTGCTTGATCAAGATATTGTTTGTTGTTCATCAAAGCTAGAGAATTGCAGGGTTATATTAATGATGATAGTAAGAGACCCGATGTCAATAATCCCGATTATAACCAATGGGAGTTTGAGAATTCCCTCATGATGTCTTGGCTCATTAATTCAATGAAATCAGAGATTGTTCAGACATATCTATTACTTGACACAGCAACAAAGATATGGAAAGTTGTTTCTCTGACTTACTCTCAAATAGGTAATAAAGCCCAAATTTTTTATCTTCATAATAAACTGCACAACATGAAGTAGGAAATATGACTGTATCACAGTATTTTACAGAGCTATGTGGATTGTGGCAAGAACTGGATTATTATCAGGACTTTCAAGCAGAATGTTCAAAAGATGCTATTAAATTCCAAAAAATAGATAGAGGACGATCGAGTATCTAATTTTTTAGCGAGTCTCATCCCAGAAAATGATCATATATGAGCTACTATACTCGGAAACGATCATTTTCCTTCAATGCAATTTGCACATTCTCTCCTTCAGCAAGAAGATAGTTAAAGAAATGTTATGCTAGATACAGCCATTGTTGAGAAAGCAAGTTTAGTGGCCAGTTCTACTAAGAAGCCAAAACCTACAAATACCTCACCTAATAAGGATAGCACCATGATTATTGTGGAAAACAAAGGCACACCAAAGAAACCTGCTAGAAACTGTATGGGAGGCCAAATCAGAGTCGTGGAAAACAAGGCAGTTCAGTGGTAAGGGGTCGACCCACTAGGCTAAAGGGAATGAAGCATCTGAAACATCGTCGGCTGGAGTTTTATCCAACGAGGAACTTCAGAACTTAAGACATCATTTCTCAAAACTGGACTCTCCTTCCATAGTTGGTACATCACATATTGTAAAATAAAGTATTGTGGACTCAAATTCTAAAAATAATCCTTAGATTTTAGACTCCGGAACTAACAAACATATGACAAGCTCTCAAAAGAAATTTTTAACATATTCTCATGGGAAAAAGGGGATACTGTTAGAATCATAGATAGGTCTTTTACCTCCGTATCTAGTACAGGTTCTGTTAACTGTACTCTCAATATCACCTTATTGCCAACTCTTTACGTACCCTGTTTCCCTATTAATCTTCTCTGTTAGCTCTATCACTAAAATCTTAATTGCAAAGTTGAATTTTTTCCTAACTATTGTGCTCTTCAGAACCTCCACACAGGACAGAGGATTGGAGCTGGTAGATTATAGGATGGCTTATATGTCTTGGAAGAAAATCACATGACAGTTGCACATCAAGTCTCTTTAGAATAATGTGATTAATAAGGAAATTCTACAATGGCATAGGCAATTAAGACATCCCTCTTTTTTTGTTCTAGAAAAATTATATCCAAGCTTGATTAAAAAAAATTCTTTTAATTCTTTGTTTTGTGAAGCATGTAAACTTGCTAAACACACTAGAAGTTCTTATCATTTATCTAATAATAAAAGTTTTGTTCCTTTTATGACAATTCACTCTGATATTTGGGTACTTGCTCAAAATCCCTCTCTTTCTAGCCACAGATAGTTTGTGACCTTTATTGATTGTTACACAAGATTGACTTGGGTTTATTAGATGAAAGCCAAGAATGAAGTGTTTTCATGCTTTCCATCTTTTCATAACATGATTTGTACCCAACAAGATGCTAAAGTTAAAATCCTAAGATATAATAATGGAAAGGAGTACATGGATGGAAAATTTCGTGCTTAATTAGATTCTTATGGAATAATACATCAAACCAATTGTGCCTATACTAGTGAACAAAACAGAGTTGCAAAAAGGAAGAACAAACATATTTTGGAGGTAGCTCAATCACTCATGTTCACCACGAACCTTCCAAAGGAATATTGGGGTGATGCAATTCTTTCAACTGCTTATCTTATCAATAGAATGCCACTTCAGATTATAGATTTTAAAAGCTCTGTAGAAATATTACAAGGTAAAAATTCTTATACTGTACCTCCAAGAGTATTTGGGTGTATTTGCTTTGTTCATGCTCAAAATGTAGGCAAGTTGGAGCCTAGAGCTTTGAAGGGTGTGTTTGTTGGATATTCTCCCACACAAAAGGGATATAAGTTTTATCACCCTTAGTTTAAGAAATATATTGCAAATATGGACGTCACTTTTTTGAAATCAAGCTCCTCTTCAGGGGGGAGAATGAAAGCTAAAAGGTGTTGCTTGATAATGTGATCCAAAGAGAGAACAATTCAGGATGAGAAAAGTTTGGTTTAGGAGGATCGAAGTAGGTGCTTAGATAAACCAAATTTAAAGACACACACAAGATGAGATAAGACAAAAAACGCCATCATGCGATCTTTGTCATCCTCTTCCCTTGAAAAAAATTAGTGAGTTAGAACTTGCACCAAGCACCCAATTTCTATATTTGTTTCCTATGACTATCTCCCCCCTATTTAGCCTTTGTCTTGTCTGTTTCCTCTGTCTCTATTCCAAAGGATTGGAGAGAAGCAATGGAAAATATCCAATGAAAAGAAGCTATGGCTGAGGAAATGAAGGCCTTGGAAAAAAATGACACCTGGGAACTTGTCACTGCTCCTAAGGAAAAAGGACAGTTGGCTACAAATTGGTATTCACAGTGAAGCATAAGTCACATGAATCCATTGAGAGATACAAGACAAGATTGGTGGCTAGAGGCTTTACACAAACATATACATTGGACTATCAAGAAACCTTTCCTCATGTTGCTGATAGACCCACAAGACCAGCCATTCGCTTTGTTTATGTCATGAAGAAGTCCAGAGGATTTCATAGGGCCAGATCCAACATGAATTGAAGGAAGAAAAACGTGAAGTATAGGAAGGAAG
>JANIHY010000001.1:12051837-12080338 GCA_027479065.1 Erythroxylum brevipes
ATGAATCTTTTATTCTTATTCTTATTTTATTGTTAATTTTTATGCAATTATTTATTTATATTTTTGGATTTTGTTTTCAACAAACAATTGTCAAAAACTTTTCTTTTTCTTTGTTCTTGGCTCTTTTTCTTATGGGTTTATCAACATAAGCACATCTAGATTTCATTTCATTGCAAACAACTTCTTCCTTGATTATAGACTCTACGACCCCCAGGCTAACCTCTTGACGATAGCAAACATTGACAGGACGAGCTATGAGTAAAGTTGCATACTTTTGGACCTCCCTAGAACTTGCGTCTTAGCAAGACTTCTATTAGGATGTTATTGTTGTTGAAAGTGGGTCGAGTTGAATCAATAATGGCAAAAGGAGCCAGATCAAATAATGTGATGTATTTGGAGGAAAACATGAAAAAACAATTTTGAGAAATTGATATGAAGTTCAAAAGAACCATTGAAGACTTTAATGGGTAGGTTCCCCAATTGCCCCAATAGTCTACCCAGCAAAATATGATTACAGAAGATGAAGTTTAAAAAGCCACATAATTCATTTTAAGGGTGATTTTTCAATTCCAACATGTTTTAGCAAAGTGGAGCCTACATAATTTGATGGGGGATAATTGACAGGATGTTTTTATCACTGAGAACAATTTTTTCTCCATGGACAAATCTAAGAAGAATAATTGAAAGGGGAGTTAAAGGCCTACATTTTTGGTGTGATGAGAAGTTAAATCACAAATCTAAGAAGAAACAATTCCACATGTACGCAATAGAAGATGAGATAGAATAGGTTGAAAATGATGAGAGTTTGGAGAATGTTCATTAGCAACCCAACTAGTTCATTTCAAGTTATGATAGGAGTGACCTTAGCTAATTACCAACAAATGAAACTAATGGGAATTGGCATAGTGTTGGGTGTTCAGAAGGGTTATTTGCAATTATAGGAAGGAATAGTGGCAGGGTGGATGAGATTTAGGAGATAGTGCAAGACATATCAAGTAAGGGATCATAGGCATAGTTCGAGTCCATTTTCATCTGTTGTGGTGCTTGTGAGGAGGAAAGGCAATTTGTTGGTTACTATTTAAATTGTATTTTCCAATATAGGCTAACTGTTTTTGGTTTAGATTGTTAAGGTTAGTCTTAATTTTTTTTAGAAAAGTTTGGGTATGGGTTATTAGTTGTGACAGAATGAAGGAAAAATTGGAGGCAGGACTAGAAAACTTGCTTTGATACCATGATATGAATTAAGAAGAGGGAAGAGGGATTGTGTGAGTTTGTTGAAATCAGCAGCTCCCACCCCCTTTATATACTAGATCATCTTATTCATATAAGGTAAGTTACAATTATAATCCCTAAAAATACTCGATCAAATCACAATCATAATCCTCAAAATTCCTCTTAATCAATTCATAATCTCCAATAAGTCCATAAAAATATTTGGAGTCCAAGTTGAGATATTTCGTAATTTTTGTCGATGATTTCTTTCGAATAACTTACTTATATCTAATGAAAGATCATTTAGAGTTATTCTCTATTTTTTGTTCTTTCTATGCTAAAATTCAAAATCATTTAAATACCCAAATCAAGATTCTTCATTGTGATAATTCTAGAGAATATTTCTCTAATTCATTATCCAACTACTTGCAGCAATAAGGTATTCAACATCAACCTTCCTGCCTATACACTCCTCAACATAACAAGGTAGCTGAAAGAAAAATCTAACACATTTTTTAGGGAGAAGATGTACGCACTGCATGTTTTCTTATCAATTGAATGTCATATTATGTGTGGCGAGGAAAATTCCATTCTCTACCCTCTTTCTTTGTCAAGAATCTTTTCCTATTAATCCTCGAGTATTCAGTTGTGTCTGTTTTGTTCATTAGCTTCAACCTAGTACAAATAAATTAGCCCAAAGGCTATAAAGTGCATTTTCCTAGTGGACTCTCATCTACAAAAATCGTATAAAAGTTTAAACCCTTCTTTGAATCGATTTTTTTTTTTTTTTATGTTACATTCTTTGAAGACACATACTTTTCTGAAGCTCAACATATCTTTACTAACATTGATGAGTGTCTAGTAATTCCCTTTATTCCTTCCCAAACTAATACCAATCATATTACTCCATATCCTAATTCTATCACTTATGAACTTGCTCCTAACACTAATCCTATTCCTTTCAAATGTCTATCTCATCCTGATTTGCAGGTTTATACTTGATGCACTCATCATAAAGTACAACCAGAAGATTCAAGCTCATCACCACCATCTTCTTCGTCTTCAAATCCATCATATGATGATCTTGATTGCCCAATTACTCTTCATAAAGGAACGTCTTGTACATCTCACCCTATCTTAAACTTTGTCTCCTATGACTCATTATCACCATCATATTCTGCTTTTGTGTCCACTTTATCTTCTATCAGTATCCTAGATGGGGACATGCCATGGAAGAAGAGATGTTAGTTCTGTAAACTAATAATACATGGGACTTAGTTACATTTTTACATGATCAAATAGTGGTGGTTTGTCACAAAGTGTTCAATGTTAAATACGACATGGTTAATTGTTTAAAGCTTGATTGGTAGCGAAAGATAAAAACAGGTGTATGGTGTCGACTATACTGAGACCTTCCCTCCAATGGTCAAATTGACATTTGTTTCTATTTTCATTATGTTAGCAACCACATAATTGGCCTCTTCATCAACTCGACGTCAAAAATGCTTTCCTTTATGGTAATCTTGAGGAGAGTATTTTTATGGAGTATCCACCATGGTTCATTTTTTAAGGGGAGACTAGCTAGTGTGCTTCCATAACAAGTCTCTATATGATCTAAAACAGTCACCAAAAACTTGATAATGGTTATGGAGTTTGGTCTCCATTGATGTGGTGTGATGGATCATTCTGTGTTTTAATGTTGACAATACTGTTATTACTGGTAATGATAAATTAGGAATCTAGCCTTTAAAGTCTTTCTTGTAAACCAAGTTTCAAACAAGGGACCTTGGTTCACTAAAATATTTTTTGGGTTAAATACCAAGGTAGAACATTGGAGAGAAGTGTTGGAATCGAAAGGTTTCCGACTGAGCAGGACCAAGACGGAATATTTAGAATGCACCTTTTCGGGTAGCCAGAGAGAACAAGAGGTGGAGGTAACAATTGTTACTGAGCGAGACTTCGGGGTATGATGATGATGATAATGATGATGATGATGATGACGACGAGGGAGTTAGGTTGAAAACGGGATTTGCCTCTCAAAGAAAGTATATCCTTGACCTTCTACAGGAAATAGAACTATTGGGAAGTTGATAGTGCCTTGGAGTCAAATATTAAACTTGATGATGAGAAAGGAGAGTTTTTGGAAAATCCAGATAGGCATGGAAGATTTGTTGGTAAATTGAATTATTTGACTGTTACTCGTCCAAATAACTTTTTTTTCGAAAATTAATAGATCTCATTATAAGAAAATATATACAATTTAGAGGACAAAACTAGTATAATACATAGAATCTAGATTACAGAGAATTATGGTTCCTAGTAATCGTCTACATCTTGAGATCGAGGGAACTTGTGAGACCACTTAGTCCAGTATTACTCCGATCCCCATCCGTTCTTGTTATTTGTAAGATTTGTAGCTATTCCTCTGGCTAACATTACCAATCTGCAATGTAGGATGATGGCCTGAAAAACCATCTCATTGCTTCTACTTTCTTGTTTGAATACTCTGCAATTGCGTTATTTCCATATGCGGCACACCAAGGCTACCCAACTTAACCTGATAGCTTTGAGATCAGCCGCATTATGCACTCTAATTTTTTCCAGCCAATCAATAGCTTCACTTCAAGAATCCGTTGGTCGGACCACATTGAGTATGTTTTGCAACCAATTCCAGACTTGTTTGATATACCTGCATCTAATCATGAGGTGTTCCAAACTTTCCAATTCCTCATTACATAACTCACAGTTCAAATTGCTAATGGAGAACCTGATCTTATCCCTTGTAAGTGACCCTCCATTGATTCTCATCCATAAGATGAATGAGTGAGCTGGATTAAGATCACTATCTCATACTAATGTTGCCCACTCCTGCCTTGTGCTCTGTGTAGCCTGTAACAGTGTTTTACAGGCTTTTGTGTTGAACTTCCTTGAGTTATTTGCTAGCCACTGAATTTCATCCTGCCCTCCTTCCTGACATCAAGGCAACTCTTCCATGATGAGACTGGCACTCCTACTATTGCGGAATGGTCATATCCATTGATTATTCCAAATAAGCATACTTACTTTGGTAGTTGGATTCACCACCAATTTCAAGCCTTGTACCCCCTCCACCTTATATATAAAGGACTTTTACAGTGCTAATTATCAATCCAAAAAGACATGCTTTTTCCATTCCCAATCCTATGGAACAACTGACTCTGCATCCATTGCCTGGTTTCGAGAATTTCTTTAAGAGTACTTGACATATTCAGAACTCTGTAGTATCCAAATACTTTTGTGCTTAATAAATACATTGTGTATCCATTTCACCCATAAATCCTCCTTTTTGTTACAAATGAAGTAAGTCAAATTATGAAGTCTCCATGAACTAGCCATTGGGATACAAATATTAGGATTTTGAGATATTTGAAAGGTTCGCCAAGGCAAGGTCTTTTATATAAAACCATGCCCATAGAAAAAATTTGAGAATATATAGATGCAGATTGGGCAGGTTTTTATGACCGTTGGTCTACTTCAGGCTACTTTGTATCTATGGGTGGAAACACGATGTCATGGAAAAGCAAGAAGCAATCAATTATTACACATTCCAGTGCTGAGTCCAAGTACAAGGCCATTGCATATACTACATGTGAGTTGATTTGGCTAAGGCATTTCCTTGGGGAGCTCAATTCGACTCACACATCTCCATTGAAGTTGATGTGTGACAATTAAGTAGCCATTCATATTGCTTCTAATCCAATCTTCCATTAGAGAACCAAACATATTGACGAGGATTATCACTTTGTTTGTGAAATGTTTTAAGAAGGATTGATCAAGACTCTATATGTCAAGTAAGAAGACCAACTTAATGGTTTATTCACTAAGGCTTTGGGGAGTCTCATGTGAAATATATATGTAACAAGCTTAGAGCTTATGATATGTATGCTCCGACTTAAGCGGGAGTATTAGGAAAAGTTAGATCTATATGATTTCCTATTTATTCCTAAGATCAGCTTTCCATGTTTAATTAATTCTTACTATTAGATAAAGGCTACGAGGATTTTGAGATTGTATCAAGCCCCCAATTAACATTCTTGGATATTATCTTTAACTAGGATGTTGAAAATGGAGTCATTGGTACACTATCAAAGGTGAAAAGTACATAATTATTTGCTAGTAGTTTCCAATATTTATAACAAATAATACGAATCTATTATAGGAGATTAAGGAGAGTTAGAAGGATCATTCAACACAGAATCTTTTGGAGGGCAAGCTCAAGGGTCAGCATATAGTTGATCAAATGAGCTATTAACTTGGAAAGGTCAATTAGTGGCAGGATTGATCCAACTTTGAGGTTAAAAATCATCGCAGAATTCCATGACTATCTAGTAGGGGGGCATTTTAGATTCTTGAGAATATATAAGAGGTTGCAATCTTATTTTTTGTTTGGAAGAACATACAAAGGGATATTAAAGATCAGGAGGTGTGTGGTCTATCAAAGAACCAAATATGAAACTTTAACATGTCTTGGCTTATTGTAGCCTCTTACTAGTCCTCACTGATTTGGACCAAAATCAACATGATTTCATTTAAGGACTACCCATATATTAAGGAACTTAAGTGATAACAATAGTGATAAGGTGCATAAGCTTCATAGTATACCTCAAACTATTCCTAATTATAGAAATCCAATATTTACCAATGCTTTCCAACAAGATTCTTAAGAATTCAAAGAGTTGCTTTGTAAATCTCAACCACTTATCACCCGAAAACCAATGGATGAATAGAGGTATCGAATAGGACACTAGAAACTTATCTTCATTGCATGGCTAGTGAATATCCTCACAAGTGGCTACAACCGCTTCAACTAGCTAAATGGTGGTACAACATAAGCTTTCATTCAACATTCAAACTTCTCCTTTTGAGGCAATGCATGGTACCCTCCTACATTGTCCATTCTCAATTTTGCTAGTGATTCCAAATTAGAGAGTGACATCTTTTCGATTGATTTAGATTCACGTGAATAATCCTAATGATATAATGAAACAATTGATCTAGATTCTCTATTATTCCTTTTTTCAATAAATCCTAATTATGTTGTTTTGTGAATGAATTCCCAATGCCATTCAAAAGTTAAGCTGCCAACGGAAAACAAATGTAGGAAAATTTTGGCTATTAACTATTTTAGCACCATTCTTGCTTATATACTTCAAAAACAACAAAAAGATAAAGTCATAGTTAATTAAATCAACATGCTACACTTTCATAATCAATGGTAAGGCAATAAATCTTCCACAACTTCCAACCTCCAACACTTTTTTTTTAATGTCATAGGTCCTGAGTTATAATTTGAATTAAGATATTTTTAGTCCTATTATGCTTGATTTCTTAATCATGAACCTCTAGTAAGAAATTTTTAAGTAAATCCTTTAAGGTTAGCAATTTTCTCAATTAAATATCTTCAGTTTAAGTTCAAAAGGATGTATGTGGCACACAGGTCGTAAGGAAAATGATGTGGACATGTAGACATCACATAACACAAAATCCAAAATTTTGCTAGTACTTACATGTTTAAATTAAGGTAGACTATGATACATGGTACAACAACACTAACGTGAGCCCCAAATGCAAGTCCTATATAGTTGAATTCCAACTTTGGAAATTTTGATTAAGAAAATTTAAGAGTAGGATTGAAAACAAAAGGACAAAGATAACTTTAAAATCTTTTTCATCTACACCTTCCAACTCCACATTTCCTTGACTTTAATAATACAAATGTTTGATTCTAGCTTTTAAAAGGAATATTAATAACAAACCTAAAAGCTAATTATTAGAAGTTTTAATATGGGTAGAGTGTAGAGCCCATTAACAAGAATTGAGCTTGGGTCAATCATTGCCAAAATGACTAGAACTACTCATTTGGTTAGTTTGTCATTACCACTTATAAACTCTAACATTTTCATATTTAGTCAATATGGGATACTCTAACACTCCCCCTCAAGTGCAACTAGGACTAGACATCCAGTTGTTACTTGAAATAAACACAACGATAATTGGACTGAGCAACTAGGATTGGACATCTAGACGAACAATCGGGAAATTAAGAATCTGAACCAAACCTGTTCTGATACCATATTAGAATTTTTAATATGAGTAGAGTGTAAAACTCATTAACAAGAATTGAGCTTGGGTCAACCATTGTCAAAATGACTAGAACTAGTCATTTGGTTAGTGGCCATTACAACTTATAAACCCTTTTAACATTTTCATGTTTAGTCAATATGGGATACTCTAACACTAACCTTCTCATGGTTTTCCTTCACTTTAAAGGCTTCACTCTCCTATTAATGTACCTTCCTTTGGATAACATCACATGAACAAGTTAGAGAATCTAATCAATGAAAGAAATGACAAACTCTTCTTTTTTGTTTTTATGTTGTTCTACACCTTTATATCTATAACCTAACTAAGATTGAATCAATCAATAAGCTAACAAACTTTCAAAAGAGAAGAAGAATTGGCCTTCAACTTTATCCTTGAATGTTGTTTTCTCCATATTTGAAATTTCATATACAAATAGGACTTACTTTTGAGCCTCACATAAGTGTTATGCCACTCACTTAAGGGTTATGCCATATGGAATAGTGGACCCCAATTTAACCATGTATGCATTAGCATAATTTTGGATCTTGTCTTATTTGACATCCACATGTCCATGTCATTTTTCTTTATGAGATGGCAAGCTACATATGCCACTCCATTAGTAGAGTAAGAAATGTACTTGACTGACATAGTTACAAACAATGAAGTATTAAATAATACTTAATTAGGAAGCTCAATATCGTTGGAGTACAAAAACATATTAATCCCTTATCATTTCTAAATAGCTAAGAAAAAAATATGCATGAAATTTTAAGTGAAAATTCAACAATGTATCACAAATACTCTTAATTAAGTTCAAGTTATGTATCAAAAATGAGAATCAAGTATTAATTTGATCTTACAACAAAACCTATATCATTGCAGAAAATGATAAAATAAAACCATTTTCATGATAAAAAAAACAAATAGAGTTATGGGATACCTCCAAAGGAGTTAAAGGACATTTTCCATCCATTCGATTTGCTCCTGGTCGTATTACTCTGCCTTTTCTCCTAAATTTTCCTCTCCAACTACTTTCTCGTGCAATATCCATCTCACGTTTCTCATCTTCCCCACCATCATACTCACAGCAAGAAAATGCAACCATATCCTTGCACATAATAAAATTGGCATCTCAAACTAGATAAAATGTGATCAATAAAGCAATATCATAATAGTGTATGCTAAAATGCAAGAAAACGGGAAGAAACCATTTCAAATCGAAGATGCACTGAAACATATTTCCCCCCAATATGCGAGCTATTCTTAACCATTCGGTCAACCATTTTCTCTGCAAGGATTCTTATAGGTTCTGAAAATCTCAATGCTTCAAAATTGGCTAAGCATCTGAGCCTTTGAATACTTGGCGGCACTGCATAAGCAAGTCTATTGGAGAAAGGTGCAATCCGCACTGCCCTGAATGGTTAAATGACAATTTAACATACAGCTACATTGACCATAAATATAATGTTGAATAGCTACAAAGAACAAAAACTCAACCATAAAAGTAAACACATTTTTTCTTTACTTTTTCCTTTTCCAAATATCCATGCATGTATAAGTTCAAGGACCAAACAAAATGTGATTTCACAACAACACTTCTACTAACAATATTATGTAATTATTTCATTGAATAGAGTTTCCAATCTTAAGTGTTATGATTATAAAACATTTTCTTAATAATAAATTTAATAAAGGTTAGAATGTAGAATGATGGTCAAAAAATTACCAAAAGATCATTAACAAAATCAATTGAACAACACTTGAACAAAGATTGTTTTACATCAAGAAACCAAGTAAAGATCAAAATCAACGTCATGAAATTCGTAAAATTTGATGGAAATTTGAGGACCAAAATAGACAAGACTTTAGTATTTCCTCATCCTCTTGTATTAGCTTTAATCTTAACAAAATTTAGAGCACAACCTTAAATTTGTTTTAGTTTATGAAAGTGACCTAAAAATGTCTTCACTAAACATTTTGAGGTCAAAAATATTTTTTAAATACAAGCATTAGCACAATTTGTTCATTAAGAACATCCTTTATCTCTTCTTTAAGATGAGGAATAGATAGAATTCTCATAACTAAAATAAGAGATTGTGTATCATCACATTTGTAAAAATAATTAAATATTAATTCAGAATATTCTCCCTTAATTGATAGGGGAGATAGACAGTTATTAGAGATAATTATTATTTCAATAACTATAAATAGGGGTGAACAGTGTACATTTAAAAAGGGGGATAACCCCTGTTGTATAGTGTGGATGAATGCAGTCTCTCTACCAAAATTCTTTGTAGTTTGTTGACATGGTATCAAAGACACAAGGAGATCAATTCAACTGCAAGTTTCATCCTCTTCTGATATGACCTTCATTGTCAGATCAATAACTGCCATTTTTCATCCAGCTTTGATTGCTGGAAATTCTCCCTACAATTCCAATAATTCTCTTTGTATCAGCTTTCATTGCTGGTACGATTTATTCTCCTCCTCTCCATGTTATCATATCAATTGTCCTTAATCCAAAAGATGTCAGAAATTGAGGGAACAAGTGTGCAGCAGGGAATGACAAACTCCGTAGTGCAACCTCCTCTGGGGGATTTGCCTACCATCCAACCAACCTTCAAACTGGATGGCAAAAGTTATCTAAAATGGTCTCAATTTATTCAAACCACATTGAAAGGAAAGACGAGGTTGAGCCATCTAAATAGAACTGGTCCTAAGGAAGACGATCCACGGTTTGAAGTTTGGGGTGAGGAGGACTCATAGCATGGATGTGGAATTCCGTGATTCCTGAAATTAGTGATATGTGCATGTTCTTGTCAACTGCCAAAGACATTTGGGACACACTTCATCAGACATATTCAAAGGCCAAAGATGCAGCCAAATATATGAGGTGAAAGTGAGAACAATGGCAACAAAACAGGGGAGTAAGTCAATGACAGAATATGCCAACCCATTGAAAACGTTATGGGAGGAACTGGATCATTATCAGATATTGCTCTACTGAAGAATTTTGTGGAACAAGATAGAGTATATGATTTTATTGTGGGATTGAACCCTGAATATGATCAGGTCAAGGTCCAAATATTAAGGCAGCAGGAGGTTCCATCTTTAAATGAGGTGGTACCACTTATTCGAGGATAAGAAAGTAGGAGGATGGTTATGTGATAATCAAACACTCGAAAGTGGCACAATGGTGGCTGCCAAACAGGGCGAATTGAAGGAGGAAGATATGGACAGCAAAAACTTGATGAATTGTGGTGCACATTCTGCAAAAAACCTAGGCACACAAGGGATAAATGTTGGAAGTTACATGGCAAGCCTCTAAGCAGAGATTGGGGATAGAAAGGAGAGTCTCAGATAAATCAAGAGTGGAATCAGAGATGGGGACAACATAGAAAAGGTGGACAGGTGCATGCGCATGCAGCTGAGCAAGAGTAGCTAGCTCTAGACACAAGGAAGTTGAACCAGGGAGAAATTAACTGACTGACTCTTGAACTAGACAAACTAAGGGACTTATCTGCTCCTTCAGGTAGTAACTCTCGTGCATTTTCTGGCAAGTCACTCGCTCTGGTCAATGTAAATGCCTTAGTCCACTCCCCTTCCCAAGGTTCCTGGATAATTGATTCAGGAGGTATAGACCATATGACCAATACCTCAACCCTTTTCACAACCTATAAACCTTACTCTGGTAACAAAAATATATCTACTGCAGCTGGATCCTTAATAACTATTTCTAGTGTTGGTGACATTAACCTAACCCCTAGTTTGATTCTTAAAAATGTCTTTCATATCCCTAAACTGTCTACCAACCTTGTTTCTGCCAAAAAAACTAATTTCTGATACAAATTGCCATGTATTCTTTCATCAAGATTTCTGTTTATTTCAGGAAAGGGATTCGAGGAGGAGGATTGGACATGTTAGGGCAAAGGATGGCCTCTATTACCTTGAGACATCGACCAAACAAGAAAAATCAGACATCATTTCTCCATCCAACCTACTATCCGAAACACATCTGACATATTCAGAAAAAATTTGGCTCTACCATCACCGCCTAGGACATCCCTCCTTCTTTGTTATAAAAAATATGTTTCCTTCCTTGTTTTCAAGCAATAGGGTAGAAGAGTTTCAATGTGAAGGGTGTGAGCCTGCTAAACACAAGCGTGTGCCCTTTCCATCTGTCAACAAAAGTATATTATTGATTTAATGACAGAGACAGGCTTGACTGGATGTAAACCTGTTGGGACACCCTTGGACCCAAATACTAAGCTGGGAGATGCAGAAGATGAGGCACCAGTGGACACTAGGATGTACCAACGACTAGTAGGCCAACTAATATACTTGTCTCAAATAAGGCCAGACATAGCCTTTACTGTAAGTTTAATTAGTCAGTCCATGCACAAGCCTAAAGAGTGCCACCTTCAGGCAGTCCATCGTGTTCTCAGATATTTAAAGGGAACATCAGGAAGAGGAGTGCTATTCAATCGAGGAAATAGCATATATTTGGAAGCTTATACAGATGCAGATTATGCAGGTTCAATAGTGGATAGAAGATCAACGTCTAGATGCTGCACCTTTTTGGGAGGAAATCTCATAACATGGAGAAGTAAAAAAAATAGGGGTTGTCGCCAGATCAATTGTAGAAGCTGAGTTCAGGGCAATGGCACAAGGAATGTGTGAGTTATTGTGGCTGAAAATCCTCCTTGATGATCTGAAGGTCAAATGGGAGAAACCTATGAAGCTATATTGTGATAATAAATCAGCTATAAGTATAGCTCACAACCCAATCCTCTCACAACATGAGAGGACAAAGCATATTGAAGTTGATAAACATTTTATCAGGGAGAAGCTGGAGAGTGGCCTAATTAGCACATCCTTGGTATCCAGTCAATAGCAAATTGCAGACATTTTTACCAAAGGGTTCAGTGGACATCATTTTGAAAACATTATTAGCAAGCTGGGCGTTGATAATATCTAGCTACCAACTTGAGGGAGAGTGTTAAAATAATTAAATATTAATTCAGAATATTCTCCCTTAATTGATAGGGGAGATAGATAGTTATTAGAGATAGTTATTATTTCAGTAACTACAAATAGGGGTGGCAGTTATTAGAGACAATTACCAAAGCAATTATTTCTACTTTAATACCAAAGTAGTTATTTTTGCTTTGGTGAACCATGTACATTTAAAAAGGGGAATAACCCCTATTGTATAGTGTGAATGAATGCAGTCTCTCTACCAAAAATTCTTTGAAATTTCCTAACAACATTAGAGATAGGACTAATTTTCATGCCACACTGATCTTCTTATCTTATAATGTCCAACATCCCATGAATGAAGTTTCTTATATTTTCCTTTTGGAAAACACTCTAAACAAATCCTTACCATCATCATATCCCCTTCATTAAATCCCACCAATCGACAATATTGACCAACATGTTCTTGAAGTTGAAAGCAATTACTTAATATCATTGTTGAATTTTGACCTTGCGTGTGCCACAACTTCACTTATTCATATGTTATGTTGATTTTGTATTTTCATTCAAAGCAACTTCTCCTTCATCACCTACTCAAACATAATCATCATCAATCTAATTTGTTGTTTTTTCAAAACCAAGTATATCATCAAGTTTGGAGCCAATAAGCTTTGAAACTTGTAGAATTTCTAAGTTAAATCTTTTCAACTCCCTATTTTGGTATTTTACCATGTTGCGCTATTCGTTCAGCCTGATGTCTTGTTGTTTAAACCTAATGTTCTTGTATTTTGATTTGTTTTTTAGGTGTTTTAGCATCTAGTTTAAGTGTTTCAACTTTTTTTCCAGTCTTTTCAACTTTAAGATTTACCAAAGAATCCACTTCCTTGTGCTTTTCTTCATCTTTAACGCTCTTATCATCTCCCATTGTTGAGCTCTCCATGTTATGATCATCTTGAATTGTCAAACTCTCCATTTCATCAAGTATTTGAGCACCTTCTACATGTAGGCTTGAAGGTTTTACTTAATCAGTGAGTTTCATCATCCAGAACACACACTTTCTCTGACATAGTGCCTAAAAATCTACATCCCTCTTAAAGTGTTTAGGTGTACTACATTTGTTCATATTCATGACAACAATTAGGGAAGCTTGATCATAAAGCACAAAAATGTGTTTTTGATGGTTATCCTCCCACTCAAAAGGTACAAGTGCTTTGATCCAATAACCAAAAGGTTTTTTTTTATTTCCATGGATGTCTAACTTTTTTTAAGATAAACCTTTTTTCTCTCACCTCATCTTCAAGGGAAGATATGTAGTGAAGATAAGATTTTTGAAATTGTAAGGAAAATGTGACTATGGTCAACATTGAAAATGATGTAGAAATTTTCTATAATCCAAATTCAAACACTGATGGTGTCTCAAATAATAATTTTGTTTGGATCTTAATCATTTTGGCTATATATACAAAGAAGGCAATAAATTATTTTGACACTCCACAACATCATAAATGCAATTAGAGCTAATTAGTTAGTTGTTCAAAAAAATCATAGGAAATTTTGCAACAATTAATTAGTTAACATGTAACTTATTCCATTCAGAATTGATCTTCGAAACAAATCAACTATCTAGAACATTGCAGTTAAGTCCATATAATATTTGCAAGTTGGTTTTCTTAATGTATGACGATCCATACAGAAATAAATACAGTGAAAAAAATATATATGTTTTTTAATCCAAGAGCTTGTCATATGCATACCTCATATGAATTAGCTTTGGAAGAACCTTCTGAAGATAGTAGGTTGGGCTTGACCAAGCCTTTACTCTCAGATTAACAATGCTACTTATATTATTGTCAAACTGCTCAAGTACATCTTTTGGGAGCTCTCTAACTACATTCACATTGTTCCCCAACACATCTATGAAGAAATCCTCGTCAAATATATCACCAAATTTGCTACAATAAAACAAAGAAAAAATGGGTAAAAAGGTAAACATGGCTTCCAAATATAATGCACCATAAAATAGCATTTATCCTCATTGATTTGCTTAGGAAAAAGATTAAAAGAAAGTTTATGGGAAGCAAATGAATTTTATATGCAAAATAAAACTTTATCATTAAGGAATAAGTAAACGATATCCCCAGTTGAGCCAAAAAAGGAAGGCAAATTTGTTTATATGCCAAGTATTTTCTTAATTACATGAGGATACATTCGGGTTATCCAAAACTGCCATTCCTTTACCACATTGTGACACAAGCTGATAGAACATAAAACATGCATTGTTCTCAAGATTTTTGTTGCTTCTAATACAGTAATTTATAGTCAATGTACAATCAAGCCAGCACAACCATGTGCTTTTAGATCAAGTCAAATATATCTAAACATAAAGAGTAAATGAACTTAACCCATGATAATTCCATAAATTTAAGTGATAATTGAAACCAATGACTTTCAACAATAGAACTATTGTAGAGAAACAAGAAAACAGCAATAGTCACAATAATTACCTGGAATCTCGCCAAACACTATTTAGATGAAAAACCGGAATGACAAGAGTAGCATTCAATAATCCTGCCACAGCAACTGCATCACATATCTAAACCATGAAACATATCATCAACTTCTTAGGTAAAAATGGACAATAGGAACAAGCAATATCTTAATCTTGTAACAATTGAAGCACATTTGAGCTTCATGTCATTGTTTCTCTTTTTGTATTACAATTCTCTAAACATATATAAACGAAAAGAACGATAAGATATCGAGTCATCAACCCATTAATTGCATTGAATTAAGACACTAGGTTTTGTTAAATGTGTCCATTTATGCATATATTCTCCAATTCCAATTGTCAAAAGAAGCCTATACTAATTATTAAGCCCTATCTTTGAGTTAGGACTTAGGAGAATCACTTATGAATGTTTGACATCTTCTGTTGATGATAGTATTGTATTCTTCAAGAAATTCTCCTTGATTACTAGTCACTTTATAACATTAGGTCAACTTACTTCATAAAAAATCGAAATTTATTGAACACATGCTAATGACGTCCTATTGTATGACCTTGTTTTCAAAGCGATAAAGATATATAAAGGCATAGATTGAACGGTTTGTCTAATATCGACTTGGTTACTATTGTAGCAACTAAACAACAAAGGTAGGAAGAATAGTAACTTCCCCAATCTTTTGTTAAATAAATTATTGTTATTCCTTAATAGACTAACTAATTATAAATCAAAATAGAAATATTTTCTTTTCCTACTAATGAAAATTAAATTATTTTTTATTTTGCATCAAAAGGTATAATGAAACCAAAACCCATTGCAATAATGAACTAAACATGAATAAAAATGATAATGTTCCCAAAAAGCAATGAAACAAAGTAAAATAAAATAAAATAGAATTAACAGAAGGAGAAAATTGCACAATAATTGTTATCTAATCATCTTCTTATATCAAAATAATTACAAGACGAGACTAACAAAGATAGCAAAAAGCACAATAATATTTATGTGGGTGGCACAAGAATGTCAAGTGCATAAAGCCATTTTAGTTCAATTCATCTAAAGCCACTTTATTTCACTTCCAACCACCTCTAAACAACTCTCTATGATACGCCTCTTAAAACAATCATTAATAGGGATGAAACAAGAGAATTTTAGAAAAGGGGTCGAAACTTAACTTTATTCCTTTGATTCAAGGAAATTTATACAAGACTATTTCCTAATTTAATGCTACTAATTATCATATTTGTGTATGGGATAAACTCGTCTTATCAATTAGAAGATAAACTTATCTCTAAGAAGATAATCTCCTAAGCTAACAGACTTATCTAAAAATAAAGATAAATAATTATCCAACACTCCCCCTCAAGTTGAGGAATAGATATTTATCATTCCCAACTTATTTAGAATTGTCTCAAATCTACGCTTAGGCATGATCTTTGTGAAAATATCTGCTTCCTGTGCTTGAGTAGGAACATAGCATGAGTCAATGCCTCCTTCTATTTCACGTTTAATGAAGCTTCGGTCAATTCTAACATGTTTCGTTTGATCATGTTGAACTGGATTCTTCACTATGCTAATGGTTGATTTGCTACCGATGAAGATTTTGGTGGGAGAGGAAGTGGTGCCATGTAGATCCTGCATTAACCTCTCGAACCAAATAATTTCGCAAATTCCTTATGCAATTGCCCTAAACTCTACTCCTGCATTGCTTCTTGCCACTACAGACTGCTTCTTGCTTCTCCATGTGACAAGGTACCCCCACAGCTTAGTACAATAGCCAGAAGTTGATCTACTACCTTCAATACAACTACCCCAATCTGCACCCGTAAAATCTTCTATGCTCCTTTTCTCATTTTTCTGAAACATTAATCCTCTGCCTAGACTGCCTTAGAGACACCTCAGAATATGGTTGACTACCTCTAAATGTCTTTGAGTTAGAGGGTGCATAAACTGGTTGACAATACTCACAGAGAAAGCAATATCTGGGGTTGTTAATGACAAATAGATAAGTTTTCCTACCAAACTTCAGTATCTTCCTTTGTCAATAAGAGGACTTCTTCATCTTTCTTGAATTTCCATTTTCTTTCTAGTGGAGTTCCCATGGGTTTGCAACCCATTTTTCCTATTTCGTCCAATAAATCAAGAATGTATTTTCGTTGTGATATAAAAATACCTTCTTTGCTTCTAGCAATCTCCATTCCAAGAAAGTGTCTCAAGGCTCCAAGATATTTTACTTTAAATTCCAACCTCAATTTTTTTTAAGATCATTGATCTCACCTGTGATTATAATATCATCCACATACACAATCAAGATGGACTTCTTTCCATTTTTTCCACCACAAACATGGTGTGATCAACTTGTCCCTATTTGTATCCAAATTTGCAAAGTGTCGCTGAACCTCCTAAACAATGCTCATGGAGACTATTTGAGGCCTTTGCAGACTCTCCCCCTTTCTTCTTTAGATTCAAAACCTGGTGGGATCTTCATATATATTTCCTCATCTAATGTACCATTTAAGAAGGCATTTTTAATGTCAAGCTGATGGAGTTTCCAATCTAAATTTGCAGCCAATGAAGAAGAACTCTATCTGTGTTCAACTTTGCAACTCGAGCAAATGTCTCCTCATAATCTATTCCACAGGTTTGCGTAAAACCTTAAGCTACTAATCTAGCCTTATACCTTTCGATCTCTACATCTGCCCTATACTTCACAGTGAACACCCACTTGCTACCAACCACCTTTTTTCCCTCGGGTAGATCTACAATATCTTATGTCTTATTTTCAAATAAGGCTTTCGTTTCCTCAAGTACAACTTCCTTCCACTTAGGCTCTTAGAATGCATCGTGCGCACTTCTTGGAATTCTTACACTGTCAAGCTTAGTAGTGAAAGCTTTAAACTTTGAAGACAACATTGAGTAAGTCAAATAATTTGAAATAGGATATTTAGAACACAATCTTACCCCCTTTTGTAATGCAACTGGCATATCCAAGTCACTTGCCACAGTTTCTTTAGGAGTCGATCCCTAGTCCAATGACTGGCCTTGTTGAGAAGCTTTAGGCCTTCGTGAACACACCCAAGATTGGCTTTTCCGGAACTAATTCTCCCACTGAATCGAACTAGACAGTTTTGGGTTCAATGGGGGTTGTTTGCGAGTTTTGTGGGAAAATCTGGACAGAATTGTGAGATAAGGAGTGATATGCTTGGGTCCCAATAAGTCTCTTCATGGGACTTCTCCCTCTAGAGAGAGGTATTGGATAAGAATGATTGACTTTCAAAAAAGATGACATCATATGAAAAAAAGAATTTGTTCATAAAAGGTGAGAAACACTTATAACCTTTTTGAGTGGGTGAGTATCCAACAAACACACACTTAATAGCTCATAGGTCAAGTTTGCGTCTATTAGGTTGATTATTGTGTACAAAAACAGTACACCCAAAGACTTGAAGAGAATTAAGAATCATTATGTGAGGAAATTGATCTAGAAGAACACTTAAAGGGATTCAGAGTTGAAGAGTTTTCGAAGGAAGACAATTTATCAAGTATGACGCAATTAAAATAACTTCTCCCCAATAGGAATTGGTCTTAGAATTGCTAAACATCATAGATCAAGCTATCTCTAACAAATGACGATTCTTTCTTTCTACTATCTCATTTATTTGTGGGGTATAAGCACAAGAACTTTGGTGGATTATCCCATTTTCACTGAGATATTGAATAAAATCATGTGAGAAATATTCTTTCCCATTGTCGGTACGTAATACTTGAATAAAGGTTTGGAATACAATTTGAACGAGCTTGTGAAACTATTTAAAGACATGATAGGCTTCAGATTTGTCTTTCATTAGGTATACCCAATATACCCTTGTATGATTATCAATGAAACTGATAAATCAACGAGTGATGTCACCCGACCCAATTTTGGCCTGGATTGACCTAACCATGAGTAGGCTACGGGCCAAAAGTAGTCGGCCCGACTAGGTCATCGACCCGTGGCCCAGTCTATGGCCCAGCCCGACCCATGGCCAACCCAACCCATTATATATTTTTTTAAAAAAACTCAAAATCATCGTTTTTGAAGTAACGGTCGGGCCAAGCCACGGGCCGACCCATTAACATTCCTGCCCCAGGCATCACTATGAATTAATTGGAACGATTTTGAGGGTCTGTATGAGTGTATGGGATGATTGTTTTTGCTTTGCTTTGCAAAGACACATTGCTCACAAAATAAAGAAATATCATCTTTATTAATGAAAAGTTGTGGATATAAGATTTTCAAATATAGGAAATTTGGACAAGGCGTTGATGCCATAACATAACATTAGAATTTGACATAACTGAAAGGGAAATCTTATTTGATAATTTAAATTCAGTAGTACTCTTTCCTAAGAAGTAGTAAAGTCCATCTTTCTCCTCATCACTGCCAATCATCTTCCCCGAATACCGGTCCTGAAATTCACAATGAGAAGGAAAAAAACATCACAATATAGTCCATGTCCTTGGTTAATTGACTGACAGATAATAGATTATAAGTTAACTTAGGCATATAGAGAATAGTATTTAACGTCAGATTTGACAAACAAACCATCCCTTGACCAATAGCTGGTGACACCTTTCCATCTGTGACCCAAACATTAACTTTCTATTCACATGGCTCATACTTCTCAAGGACATTCAAAGACCCAATCATGTGGTCTGATGCACCTGTATCCACAATCCAAAATCGTGACCTAGAGACTTTGATAATAATGATTGACACAGGTTACTTTTATGCACTAGTGTTGCGGTAGGAGTATGTTAGTCATGTGAATCTGATTCAGTTATGATCTTTGTCTAATTCAAGAGTTGGTGAAACAGCTCAATCTGCTAGGAAGACAAATTTAGCCCAGTGGATTTGCTAATATCAAATTATGCTACATGTTTCGTTCCACGTTTTTGTTAACCCCTTTGGCTTTTAGGCTTCCAATCTGGTAGTTTCCCATGTAAGTGCCAGAAGGTCTCACAGGTGTGGTAGGGCTTATCACAGTGGTCACACCACTGCTTGTTCTTGGTTTGTTGCTCTCAGGCTTGTTGAGTAGACCCCTTCTGAGAGTTTGCCACTAAAGCTGAGCCTTGAGAGATTTGTTCAGAAGTGGGAGAGGTAAGCATGACCTTTTTTTGACTCCCTTCCCTACGAACCTCGACAATCATTTCTCGGATCGAGGGAGGGCAATGGTTTTAAACCAAGTAGCCATCCTCGTACTTCATCAAGTTCAACATTAAGTCTTTGCAAGAAATCACAAACTCTCTCCTTCAACAATTTTCAATATTTATCGGCATCAGCATGACACTCCTAATATATTGCATAAAACAGATCCATCTCCTGCCGTAGTTCAGTGAGTAAGTTATAGTGCTCAGTAATAGACATGTTACCTTGGTGAGGGTTTCTGATTTTGGATCTAATTTCGAAACATTGATATGTGTTCTCCAAATCAAAATATATTTCTTGCATAGCCTCACAAATTTCTCTTGCAATTTTGCAAAAACAAATAGGTTCTTCCTATTTTGGCTCCATTGAATTTATAAGCCAAGCCATAACAATAGAATTCTTAGCATCCCAAGCACCATAAGTGACTATTGTTTCCTGTGGTTGAGGAATTGCCCCGGTTAGATATCTAGCCTTGCCTCTTCCTTTGATTACTAGCATGACGGACTGAGACCATTCTCGGAAATTCATTCCATTTAATTTATGTTGCATGATTTGCAACGAAAGATTATCAATAAAAGGATACGAGGATTGGGCTAAAGGGGTTACGGAACTAGGTGTTTGGGAGGAGATTTGGGTGGTGAAAGACTCATCAAGGGTTGGTTGAACTCTAGCCATGATGTGGCTGGAAAAAGATTTTAGGCTACCAGAATTTGTAGCTCTGATACAATGTAATAAGAGGATTTTAGAAAAGGGGGTCGAAACTTAACTTTATTCCTTTGATTCAAGGAAATTTATACAAGAATATTCCTAATTTAATGCTACTAACTATCAGATTTGCATATAGGATAAACTCATCTTATCTATTAGAAGATAAACTTATATCCTAGAAGATAATCTCGTAAGCTAACAGACTTATCTAAAAATAAAGATAAATAATTATCCAACCAATCATTGATAAGGCCAAAACAAATTACATTCCAATATCATGTGTACAGAGAGAAGCTAAAGCTAGCAAAGCAACTTTAAATGGCAAACATACCGATAAGCGTTGTTGATTCAACCCACCATTTGCTTCTATTATAAGGAAACCATTAGATTGTGGCAATTCTGAAAACCCAAAAAGAGAGGAAAAAAAAGGAAGGAATTAGAAAGCAATTACCTATTGATTACATCAAATGGTTTTCTATTGGTTTAATTCTTGAAATATTGTTGAGGAAATGTATACACAATGATGCAGCAAGATATGGACAAACACCATATGGGACAACAAAAAGTATGAAATTGCAAAGATATGCAGAAGTTGTCGTATAACAATGGTTCATAAAACAATTCTTGAGATCTTGAACACATTGACAACAATTTTCTATTGCAAAATCAACTTTAGAGTATAGCTAAGTTGACACTAATTCACATGTATTAACCTAACCTGCTTTCAAGTCAGTGTTATTTCCACAAGGTTGCCAACTCTGATGCAAAATTGGATCCCATGTTGGCATCAACTGCATAAACAGGTGCACATAAGTTATACATGATATAATGACAGAAATTTGAAGTGGGAAACAATAAGAAAAGCATGAACGAGGGAGTGTTATTTTAGTTTTATATTTATATATAGAAAACATTGAATAAAAATGCAAGATGTTGGTCAGACAATAAAATCCTTTTCATAACTTTGACTACTTAATATCAGCTATACATGAAATCAAACTTATCAACTGCGGTAGGCTTCACACAATTTAATTAGTAGCATTCATTTTATAATGGAAGTACATGAGCAACCTACCAATTCTTGGATATACAAACTAAGACAAAAGTCTTCTAAGTCAAAGTATCCAGTCTTGTCAATCATTGGTCTACCATTCACATTTCTATGTTGATTTATCAAAAGATTCAGACCACTTATAAAGGAATATTCCATAGTCTACTGCGTGACAGTTCAAATTTGCATACAGCTTACTTAAGTTTGATAACCGATGTGCACACACAGGTATTAGGAAATCACTACTAACACTAAATTAAAAAGACTTCCGTCCAATGTACTGCAAAAAATGACTATTTCATCCCCAGCATGAAATCTAACCTAACGAAGAACTGATGTACTAAGCAGTAGGCAACTAGCAAATACAGAAAACAAAAACAATAGCAACCAGCTTTTGCTCTTTTTTTACGGTACACTATTTTTGAAATCCAAAACAGAAAGGAAATAAAACAAATGCACCTACTTTAATCTCAACATTTTCATATACCAAATAGCCCAAAAGGAATTTCAAAAAGGAGTACCGCATTATTATGGCTCCCGTTGTTCTCAGCCTCCATATAAGGCCAAAGCTTCTTAAATACGAGAGGACTCCGGTACACCGACCCAGGTGGTGCGCGTTTCCTTACAACAACACCACCTTTCTGTAAATTCAAATCAACGTCGAAATTCAAAGAACCCATGTACAACAACATCCCTGAAATATACAACAATGGCGCAAACAAAAGAACCCCTCTTTGCTTCAGAACAACCGACACTATCACATACACTAATCTCTCCAGCAAAGTCTGTTTGGAGGAACCTCGGCCACTGGAAACGCTTGTGCCGCCGCTGTTGCTACTGCCATCATCAGCAGGGCCGAAGGTGGGCTTGCTCCGAACGGCGCGAAGACGAGGAGAGGAGGGAGGAGAAGGCGTGGTGGTGGCAGTAACAGAGAGAGGAGTGCCGACGCGGGTGTGTCCGACCATAGCGAGAGAATGGAGGAAATGGAGCAGATGAGTACAGTCCAAAGCCCCTTGATATCAATATCAATTGTTAAAAAACGGGAACAGAAAGATCTGTGATGCTTTCTTACAACATTTATGTATGGTTGTACACAAAGGTGAAGTGAAAAAAAAAACGAAGCGATAGGTGTAAACAAAGACACCGACGAGAAAGATGACCTTTTTATTATTTTTTACTAAGAGAGAGGTGTCGGTGAATGGAAGAGTAGCTTCGCTTGGTAGAGTCAGGGAAAACTTTGCCTCCGGTAGTTAATGGAACTGGATGTGACAGCGTCGGCATGTTACTGTTCTCTTGTTCACCATTGGATCTCGATCTCGTGGATATATATACATCTATATATGAGGTTAATATGTTATTCACTTATGATTAAGGCTATTTTTTAAATTTTCACATAAATTTATTAAAAGATTAAATTAGCCTGACATTGCAAAGATGCCCATAAATTATATGGTTTAAGCAGGTAAGATAATTGCGTTCTAAGATTACATAATTATCGTAATAGGATAAAGTAACTCAAAAGTAAAGTCTCTTTTAATCAATTTTTATATGTTTAAATGTTTAACTCAAAAGTAAACTATCATACTAAGTACTCTATCATTAAAGGAACATAGCACATACACGCCATCGTGATAGGGTCGTAACTCAAAAGTAAACTATCATACTAAGTACTCTATCATTAAAGGAACATAACACATACACGCCATCGTGATAGGGTCGTGCTTACCAAAAGGACATTCTATTTCTCCTTACTCAGCGAGCATACCCTTATTTTCAACCTATATTCATTAATATAAGGTACACACAATCATGTATTTGGTATTGGAAACTAATCGTGATAAAAAAAGAGCATACACTGGAGCGAGAGAATCCTCTTCCTAATTCTCTTTAAACTTTTTCCTCTATCTTTGTATGGATCACTCTTTATCTCCAACTTCTGACTTTTGCTTGCTCATTTCAACTCATTTCTTTTCTGTTTCACCCAGCTCCACCGTTTCTAGACGACTAGGGGTATTTTTTGTGTTTCTCCCCCTATTTTCTATCCTGCTTTGGTTTTCTTTGATGTACATAGTAACTATTCTAAAACACGTGTGCCTTGCCATAATTAATTTTCCATTTTAATCTTCATGGAGTTTGATTCCCCCTTTACCTCATCTTCCGTCTCCTCCCCTACTCATCACAACCAGATACCAAAAATCCCAATATGCCAGCTGACTTTCACTTTCCTTCCCATTCAACATACCAGCCTTTCTCAACCCTAACCCTCTTAACCTAAGTAACAAATGTGTTTAAGAAGTATGTTACTTCTTAAACCTAGAAAAACTTGGAAGCAAGTTGTGGTAGATAACTAGAATTCTTCCTTGTTTTATAGTCCTCTTGTTAAACTTAAAAGGAAAACTGATGATAGTCCCAAGTATGGACATTCTAATGAAGATGCAAAGACATAGGAAGTGGCGATTATAAGATTCTTCATTGATAAATGCCCTGCTTTCCTGTGATACAAGCATTGACCCAAAAAAATCGAGAAGGTAGAGGCATTTAAGAGATATTTTTAACGGAGAATGATAATATTATATTCAGCTTCAATTCAAAATGGAAATCTCAAAAGGTGATAGAAAAAGGCACTTGGCATATTTCACAACTTTCTTTGTTTCTCTAGAATTGGAAACCTGGTATGGAATTAGAAAACATTAGATTAAAGAACATTCTTTTATGAGTGAACATACATAATATTCCCTTAGGATATTGGATAAGAAAAGTTTTAAGCATGCTAGCAAGTTATTTGGGAAAGGCAATATGCATGGATGAAAATACAACTTTGAGGATAAGTATAGGCTATGCTAGATTATGTGTGAGTGTGGACATTTCTAAAGAAATGAAAGACAATATTCCAATACTGAAGTTGGCAAATGGAAATTCTCTTAGAGAAGACAAGTTGATGGTTACTTATCAATGGAATCCATCCATACAATGAAAAGGTAAAGGATGAAAACCAATGGGGAGAGTTTTTATAAGGGAAGACTATTGGGAGTTGATGGGGTTGGAAGAGGCCAAAACAGAAGGAAACAAATCATTGATGGAAACTGAAAATCTGAAAAGGATTCTAGAGGATTACGGGAGCTTGGATAAAGTGGATAGAGTTTAAAATGATGATAACAAGAGTGAGAAAAATGAACACACAACAAACCCCATACAACCATTGGAAGATGACCAACATTTGTAGATGGAGGCAGGAAATTTGATCAGGAACCAAATGGTTAATAAGGGTTGTATAAATCGAATAATCCTTTCAATAAAAAAAGGGGTTGTGCAAAATGAAGTATCTCCAGGAGGCTTATAACAAAATGAAGTCCAACAACAAGTTGACTTGCTACAACAGTTGGAAGATCAATAGAAAAAGGACAATTAAGAGGAAAAGTTTGAGAAAAGTGCTATCCAGAAAGAGTTACAGGAGTAGTAAGAAGGGGTCAAAAGGTAAAAACATTACTACATGACCTTTCTAATCTAGAATATAAAGGGAATAAACAATCATTTGAAGCTCAATGTTGTAAAGGATTTTGTTCAGCATGAGAAGTCTATGTTATTTTGTTCGTTAGAAATAAAAATCATATTAAAAAATTTGAATAAATTGAGTTGCTTTTGTAATAAATGGAATATACTGACAAAATCACTAGTACCATGGGTATGGAAGAATCATTATTTTTTACAATGTCGAATTAATGGAAGTGGAAACATTGAAAGTTAGTGAGTTGTTCATCTATACAAAACTAACATTAAAAATGGGGAACTCTATAGCTTTGGTTGCTTTTGTTTATAGTTTTAATACAGCTTTCTAAAGATTTAATTTATGGAGCTCACTGAAAAGATTTAAAGTATCAGTAAAAGGACTTTGGATTATTAGTGGTAACTTCAATACCACTCTTTATAGGTCAAAGGATGAGGGGAATTGTAATTTGCTCAACTACAATTTAGATCTGTTTAATTGTACCAAGGATGCGAAATATCTGATTTAAAATTTGAAGGTAACATATTCATATGGAGCAATAAACAAAGCTTTAAGTGATTCACTTGGTAAAAGTTGGATAGGGCCTTGGTCAATGTAGATTGGTTAATAACCTTTCAGAAAGTAAAACCATTTTTTTGGATCCAGGATTTTTGGATCATACCCCTGTCAAAGTGGATAATCTTTTTAAAAAGGTTAGTGTTAAACATCCATCATAGTTAAAAATTTTCTTGTGAAGGGCTTTCATGAAGCAATTCTTAAAGGTTTGGAGTTTAAGGTATATGGTACAAAACAATTTATTTTTTTATAAAAGCTCAAGGCAATAAACTAGGATATAATAAGTTAAATGAAAAAAGGGGGCATAATACCAAAAATGATATAAAAGATGCAAGACTATGACTCTCATTTATCTAGAAATCACTAGCAGATAATCCAAGTGATGAGAACCTAACTAATTATGAGAAGGATGCAATTAAGTACTATATGCAAGAAGTGGATAACCACTGTTCATTATTACAATAGAGATCCAAAATCAATTAAATTAGGATACGAACAAATGCACAAAGTTTTTCTTTAATACAATGTCAGCAAGAAGAAAAATTAACAAAATCACATCCACTAAAGCTGAATCAGGGGAGATAATATCTGAGTAAGCTTAGATTGCTAAGGGTGTTATGGAATATTTTCACAATCTCCTAAGAACTGAAGGGAATGCTAAGGTTCATAGAGAAGATCTTATGAAATTTGTTTCTCCCTAAAGATACAACTAGCAATCTAACCAAGCCTGTCACTAATTAAGATATAGATGAAGCAGATTTTAAAAATGAATGGATTAAAGGCTCCAAGATCAGATGGTTTGAATGAAATTTTCTACGAAAAATGTGGGATAAAATAGAGAAATACATTAAAGAAGTTATACATGAGTTCTTCAAAAAGGGAATGTTACTTAAGGAGATTAATATGACCTCCTTGTATTTGATTCCCAATATTCATACCTTATAACTTAGAGCAATTTTAGACCTATTTCTAGTACTAATTTTATTTATAAACTCATTGCCAAATCTTAGCAATTGAAATCTATATTGCAATTCATCATTAGTGAGAACCAAGGTGCTTTCTTGAGTAAAAGGAATATTGGAGATAATATTCTAATTTTGCAAGAGCTTCTGAAAGGGTATGCAAGAGGAAATGCTCTACAAAACTATGCCATTAAGGTGGATCTTCAAAAAGTTTTTGATAGTGTCAATTGAAGATTTATGTTACAGATGTCAGAGTAGTGCTCTAAAGGCAATCATCTTTAGCACTTTTGTACAAACTTTTTTTTATTAATAAAGTGAAAGGTAATTTTTTATTAATTTGATGTTTGTTTATATATGAATTGATGTCAATCTTAAATTGAATTAATGAAGCCCATGGTATAAAACATAGCATGAAAGAAATCATGTTGAGATCATGATAATGAGATTGCTATCATGTGTAATTATGTTAGTATCTAAATAATCCTTAGTCATAGGATTAATAAACAAGACAATATTAATCCGGATAGACTAGCATATGTTATACTTTTTTATTTGATCAAGCAATACATCTCACAGACTGTAAGCATGAGATGTTTAGATTAACATGTAGATGTTTACTGAGAGTAGTAGGTACATCGTATGACCAGCTATAGGATTATCATATGGATGATCTATCAAATGTCAATGATTAATCTCATCATAGTAATAGTGCAAATATCTTTAGACTTGAGGTACTCAAGGATATCTTAGATACTAATCCTGTGCTTTGACATCATTTCTTGTTGTCTCAAGACGAGGTTACTCATAGGATGGTCATTGAGTATAGCTATTGGTATTTAAAGGTAACTGAGTAACCAATAAAGGATTCACTACTTCTGATAGAAGAAGATGATACCCATAATATCTTGTCGGGGTCATTACTCAAGAGTCTCTAGCCAGAGTAGTTATATGTCATGAAGAGAGTCTTCAATGACACAAAGAGTAATGAGAATCCCAGGATAAGAACTAACATCACTTGGACTAGATGTGACATAGTCAATATAGTAGGAGTTGACACATAGCTCATAGTCTGAACTAAGTAGGGTATAGTATGATGAAAGGATGAATTGTATGCTAATTGTCTATGAAAAGGTTCATAAGTTAGATAGTTAACTATCGAAGAGTTCGTGTGTTAATCTACTTATATTCAACTAAATTGGCATCATGAAACCCTTCATGATTTGCTTGAATTAAGAGTTAATTCAAGTGTCCAAAATAATTAGGAACCTAAGGGTCACATGCATAAACAATTGGATGAAAAGCAAATGTGTATGGCTAGTTTTAAGTAGGACATGATCGTGGCTCATAGGTGACGATCGTGATCGAAGGCAAGGCTGTCAATTAAGTAGGCTACAATCGTGACCGAAGGCTCGATAGATGTACATAAGTGAAGAAGTGAGTTCTTCACTTATATACAAGAGGTCTAACAAGTTCTTACACACTCAATTAAGAGGATAAGGGGTCCAGAAGAGTTTTGGGGTAAGAGAGAAGTGATCTTGAGGTTTGTTCATGAAATTTATATAATTGTTGTATGAATTTAATTATATGCAACCCATTTGTGATCTAACTCTACATTAAAGCATTTATTTGAACTCATCTATGAAGTGAATCACACGTTATTACAATGCTTATAATACTATATATGAATACACGAGAAGGGGGGTTGAATTGTGTATT
>JANIHY010000001.1:12154924-12167867 GCA_027479065.1 Erythroxylum brevipes
AATATATTATTAACAAATCATAATGTTAATACATGAATCACAAATGTTCATTGGCCTAGGGCACACTACTAACAGTTATTGCCTAGATTAACTTATTTTCCTATTCTTTAATGCAGTGGTCACACTAAGCCTAGAGAGCTTATTTTAGGTAATCTAATAATTAGACCAAATTAAGAGTTTGTTTTGATTAGATACAACCTAAGAAAAAACTGGAATTAACAAAGTTTGTTATTAATCTACAATTAATAGTTTCAAAAAGATGTAAGAGAACAATATGACAAGTGATTATGCACATTCGTGTGAAGATCGAAATTGAACCACGAACAAGATTCAAAACATGTTGATTAATCCTTGCAATTTTGCACTGTTTGATTTGATTTGTCTGCAATAGTTTAATTTTACTCTATTTTCTTGATTGAATTGAAGCAAAAACTCCTCTCTCATTTCTACACACTAATTGATTAATTACAAAAGCTAAAAACACCTTTCTCTGTAGAAATGATGTTTTCTTAATACTACTACAAATTTAATTATACAAAGTTAAGTTTTATTTTTTAATATGTTGAATATATATCAAGCATATAAATGTGGCTCAGTGGTAAGAGTTGCTCTTCTGTGAATATATTTGATCGTATGAGACATAAGAGTAGCCCTTGTGTGAATATATTTGATCGTGTAGTCTCAGAACCATCATCATCAAGACCATTAAAAATTGATGAATTATTTATGCACATGATGAACTGAACGATAGAAGAATGAATAATATATACACTACAAGAAAAATAAAGTTTAGCGACGGAATTTACCCATATTCCGTCGGTAAGCTTATTTAACGATGGAATTTATTCACGAAAAAAGGCGTCGGAGATATGACCGTTACTAAATTTAATGACGGACATTTTTCGTTAGTAAATTTACCGACAGAATTACCGACGGTCAAAAATTTTCATCGGTAAATTTATTGACGGTTATTTTGTTCAGTCAGTAAATTTTTTTGTCAGAAAATTACCAACAAATTTTGTAATTCCGTCGGTAATTAGAGACGGAATTTTTTCTGTCAGTAAAATCCAATATATTTACCAACGAAATTTTTTTTCTGTCGGTAAATTTGTTGAAAACTATTTTTTAAAATTTACCTACAAAGTGTTTAGTTTCTCTGAAATCCACCATGGAGAGAACTTCATTATTTCAAGTAAAAAAATAAAAATATTAAAATTCATACTAAAACAGAACTGAAAATAAATAACTGAAATCATTTTTTCAAATAACAAACATTTAATCAAACACCTTACATGCATCAGAAATTTATCTTAACATCACAACTAAAATCACGTCTTGTCCCTTCTATCACTAACATTTATACCTTAAAGTTATTTTCCAATAATAAAATACACAAATAAACGAAAATAATAAATACCCAAATTAACTTTCATCTAATATATGAAAAAATACATGACAATACATGACAGTAGTTGCAAAAATACTTCTACCGAAGGACACTATGACAATAGCCGGAGAAGACAACATTGTCGAGCAGAAAAGGAGTCCACAACAGAGAAATGAGCTCTAAGAAAACCGAAGACAAGATGTAGGAAGAAGGAAGAAGAAGAAAGGAAAAATAAGATAGAAGTTGGAGGGAGATGTCGGGTGAGTTTATATTTAAAAAGAATTTACCGACGAAAATTTTCGTTGATAAATTCAAAAAAAATTTATACCGCCAATAATTCCCGCCTTTTTACCGACGGAAAGAAAAATTCCGTCGCTAAATTAATTTATCAATGGAATTCACCAACGGAATTTTCCGTAGGTAAACTCAAAATTTTTTATTCCGCTAAAAATTTCCTCCATTTTTAGCGACGAAACGTACACTGTCGCTAATTTTGCCGTCACAAATTTTCTCGAAATTTAGCGACGAGTATTAGTACTGTTGTCAAATTACTTAATTTTAGCTACGAAAATAAGCTTTCCGTCGCTAATTTCTAACGGTTTATTTTCCGTCGGTAATAAATTACCGACGGATAAATTGTTTCGTCGCTAATGTCCGTCGCTAATTTTGTCGCGACAAATTCTCTCTAAATTTAGCGACAAATATTAGTACCGTCGCTAAATCACTCAATATTAGCGATGGAAAGCATATTTTCGTCGCTAATTACCGTCGGAAATTTTTCCGTTGCTAAATTTTCGTCGCTAATTTGCATTTTTCTTATAGTGCCTCCTCTTCCTTTTTCCTTCTCAAACAAACTCCAAAATCCCTCTTGAAAGCTTAGAAAAATCAAGACCTAACCTTTGCTTTCTTTCTTCTTTCTCTTCTCCCTCCACCGAAACTCACTCTCTCTTTTACTTGAAATTTTTGTTCCTTTCTTTCAAACATAAGACAAAATGCTTTTGTTTCCTTCTTTCTTTTTAATGAAGCTAAAAAGACCCATCTAACCCTCCTTGTAAGCCTTATACCTTTCAACCTTAAGTGATCTTCCCAAATTGTCCTTATACAATCTTATTTCTTCAATTTAACTATCACACTAAATTCTCTATCTTAATTTCTCCATTTAACACTTCTAATTCCATCAATCTAAGTGATAAGTCCTCCAATCATTGGCATGCTAATTAAACTCCAAACAAAATAATTTATCTAGCAAAACTACAAAATTTAATCAATTCATGCTTAATAAATTCAATAAAAATTTGGGGCCCAACAGGGGCACTGTTTGAGCTTTGTATCCAAGGGTGTTCTTCGCATGGGAAAAAGAGAAACTTTAGTCCAAATTTTAACTCTGTGTACATGTCTAGCAGCTACAAGCATATATTACTATGGACAGGTTTATTAAGTGGGAAAATGAACATTAGGCAATAGCTAAGCACCAAAAACTTCTTAAATGGTCAATATGTTGTAAGGATTTTGATTAAGCATACTCCCTAGTAGATCCTTGGCTTCTTCAGAAACCCTAGGCCATAAACCCCTCTCAAAATTGATATTGCCATGAATAATTGCATAAGTAATTCCTTCCTTAGTTTTTGTACTATCCAAATCCATAATTCCTCATTAGAAATTAGCAATAGTCGAAGGCTTGAGGGTAACATGCAAACCCCTTTTTAACATGAACTTATGATTATCCGTAATAGTGATAATTCATATTTTACCTACCCAAAAGGGAGGAACTCCATAAACTAAGATATAGAGTATAACACCAGTGCTCCAAACATCAATTTCTGGTCCATAATTTCGTTTTAAGACTACCAACAATTTCACTGAAAAGCTGACCTACCATTTTGTTCCAAAGGGAACAAAGTAGAGTTTTTCAAGAGTAATAGTTCTCAATATTATTTGTAACTAGTGGAAAGTAGAGAACTGTTCTACTTGGTAATATTTATTTTCAAGTTTTGTGGTCGAGAAGTTGACGAAAGTGGGAAGATATAGTGAGGTAGCAATGCATGCTCTCAAAATTCAAAACAATTAGTAGGTTATACAGAAGAAATGGAGAAAATTTTATTACTTGGTCACAAAAGTGGGGAGGTAACCTATTGTTGTCTTTTACTTTATTTATCCATTGAATAGAATCAAACACTCAATGCCCAAACATTCTCTTTGTAAGTATTCAGAATCAAGGAAATGGAGAAGATTCATGATGACATTATTTCAAATAGATTGGTGTAGCAAAAAAGATTTTGTTTAAACAATCTCACTGAAGTTTAGGATCTCCTGTTATACAACTTTTTGGTTTATGTTGTTCACAAGACCTTCAAAACATAATCTCATCTGAATCGGCTTATAATATGAGGAATGAAAAGATCAATCAACAGATACTATCTATCACCTTTACAGTATTGATAAGAGTGAATAAATGAACTAGAAACTTAGAATTTAGACTCAATTGAACATTCTCATAGAAAGAATGAGCCTGCTGTCAAAATTCAGTGCATATACAACAACAAATCTACTACTCTTAGGTCAATGTTTTCTAGTGTTGCATTTGATAGGAGATAAAATTAGAATCAAGTATCCTCAAAATGCAACATCGTTGATTGAACTATATAGCCCTAATAAAGGATATGCACTGAGATATTTGGTTATTCCTTTTGTGCACAATATTTTACTATCAGGGAAAATCTAAGCCCTTTCTCTCTCTATTTCTTACTCTTATCCTACTGCGAACAACAGGTTGTGCACAATATTTTACTATCAGGGCCATCTAAGCCCTTTCTCTTGTGCACAATATTTTACTATCAGGGAAAATCTAAGCCCTTTCTCTCTTTATTTCTTACTCTTATCTTGCTGCGGACAATAGAAATCACACAACCAGATTAAGAGCATAAATGCACATAAAAATATTACATCAATACAAAAGTCTCCTTAGTGGAAGACAAACATGAACAAACATATTAGAATAAAGAAGAAAACAACTGGGATTAAGCCTCATTACTGGACGATAAGCATGAACAAACATACAAATTTGTTATTTTTTAAACCCAACAAATAAGCTATAAACTGAAGACATACTTGGGTTTGGCATGTTCTTCCAACCTCTTAATCACAATATGAGAAAAGACTCAGAGCAAGACAATCACGCTTATGAGAAGATCGACAAACATAGGGAGATAGAGGGAGATTGATCCTAGAGATAAAATTTGTGACATTAGCCCGAACAATTTCATTTTTAAAAGGGAAAGCTAAAAGTTTACAAACTTTACAAACAATTTCATTGCGATTATGTTTTGCGTTAGCTTTGTTTTAACAGTAATGGTTCTGGTCTTGGTTTCATATATTCAGCATGTGACCAATTACGTTGCTCTTTGTGTGCTTTATTTGGCTACTTTTTAGTGTCCCTGCACCGTTTTGTTCACGTAAGAGACTGCATGGGAGAGTTTCCTTGCACCCACATGACTTGTTTTCGTTCCTTGGTGCCTGGAGTAGCCATTTTGCTTTTTAGTGTAGCTCAGTTACACTGTTTAAGTTTCTGGGTTTGGTTAGGAATCAGAAACTTTGCCTGCAACTCAGGGGCAGGGAAGGGGAAGAGTAGTTGCATGTGCGATAACCGAGGATTGTCTTTCACGCTACAAGTCCCGTAGCACGTCTAGATCGTTTCTGCAGTTTCGAGCCTCCTGACAACCTGACGTTGCCCACTCGGTTCAACCAGTTACCGTTACTATCACCCCCCATTTTCAGCTTCCCAAGCCTTTTACTTTTTCCTCTTAGATATCTTGTTGCTTCCTTCAAGTAAGCTAGCCTCTCCTTTAAAATCTACAGCCCTTGGATGCTTTTGACTACTTTCCCCGTATTGCTTCCTTATCCGGATGAACACAGTTGTCATTTTTCCAATTACTTGCTTATATAGTGGATTCTTTAGGAGACTTGCTTACGGGTATTACTTAGTCATTTCCTCACGCTTCTTTTGCCCACCATATAGTATTTCATTTCATTTTTTTATTTATAGTAATATTATTTTTGTTATTTTTATTAGTTTATTAATTTTCTTATTAGTCTTAGTTTTCTCTGGCATCACGTATTTTAGTTGTTTGGTTTTTATTTCACTACTATTTTTTATTTCTTTTTTGGATTGTTTTCTGCAGTGTTACAAATGGGGGTATGTATTTCTGTCATTTTCTACAGAGTTTTCCAAATCTTAACTTTCCTTCTTTCTTAACAATATTATTTCTTTAACAGTAGTATATTTTTGTCATTATCATTCTTAACCTTTTTTTAGTAGTGTATTTTATTATTATTGTTGGTGTTATTGTTATTATTTATCCTCTAATTTTCTATTTTTATTGATTTTCGTATTACCTTTTTTGTTTTGTATTGTTATTCTATTTTCTTAATTTTCTCTTTGCATCATTATTATATTATCTCATTTGCATGTGGGTCTACCGGAAACAGCCTCTCTACTATATAAAGGTAAGGCTCGGTAC
This sequence comes from Erythroxylum brevipes, assembly GCA_027479065.1. Lineage (NCBI taxonomy): Eukaryota > Viridiplantae > Streptophyta > Magnoliopsida > Malpighiales > Erythroxylaceae > Erythroxylum > Erythroxylum brevipes. Next base: position 12,160,829 of record JANIHY010000001.1, read on the forward strand.
TATCGGTCCTCTCCAAATTTTGCTTCATTGCAAGATTTCAGACTAGATGATGATGATGATGATGATGATAATGATGATGATGATGATGATGAATTACAATCTCACACATAGGTGTGTGTAAGCTCATGTTGGTACCTCAAACTAAGGTTCAAGGAATTGATCTCAAACACGGGCGTGTCAGAGCTCGTGTTACTTGTTGACGAAGAAATTAAAATTCCAGTAACGAACATGATTTTGAACACAAGCGTGTAAACCCCGTATTCATTAATGGCACTAAAATTCCAGCGAAGAACACAGCGTCACACTCATCGAACTTTTGAGAGAACTTGTCTTGCGTTATGATTTTTGTATTTTTTTTAATTTCTGTTTATTGATTCACGAATAATGTATTAACGTCTAGATAAGTAAAAACTTAGTATCTCTTTAGTTAAATAAGAGTTTTATGCTTGAGAAATATTTTTATTATGTGTAAAACTAATTTACCAGCAATTTGGAATCATGAGTTTGAGGAAAACATGTTTGCAAATTAATCACGAGCTACTCGGACTAAACATGTTTTTTTTTTCCTATTATGAAAGTTTAAAATGTAATGTTTTGACCATATAGAAATCAATTTGAAGATAAGTGATTGTAACTCAAATTAAACCAAGAAATTTATAGAATCTTTTGAAGTAACTTAATCATTAATACAAAGATGTTATTAGAGGGAACTTTTGCCTAGACATTTTATTGATAATTGTTTTAATAGAATACAAATTAGTATTAGGATAATTTATAACTAAATTACATAATAATAAAAGAGTAAGACGATAATTAATAAATCGTCGTAAGAAGGATATGCTCGCTGCTCTATTTTATTACCTTCATTAATAATAGTTAAGAATATCTTTCGTATGCTATTTTTTCAATTTCTCGAATGGTCTGAAGATTTTACAGATTGGAATAGAGAAATGCATGTTCAATGCACCTATAATGGAGTTCAATTATCAGAAACGGAATTTCCGAAAAATTGATTAACAGAAGGTATTCAAATAAAGATTTTATTTCCTTTTCGTCTAAAACCTTGGCACAGATCGAAACTAAAATTTCATCATCTTCGTGAAGATCGAATGAAAAAGAAAGGATAAAAAAAAAATTTGTTTTTTATCGATTCGAGGAATGGAAACTGAACTGCCTTTTGGCTTTCCCAGAAACCAATTTTCGGTTTTTGACCTCACCTTTAAACAACTCGGAAAAACAATTAATAAGCACACTTCTCTAGGATGGAGGATAATAATGGATATTTCAGTCGAAGGGGGTTGGTGTCGCAACAAAAAGACCATGGATGCGTGAGATGCAGTTGCTCTATGAACACCAAGAGACAATGGAAAGTAACGTCTAACCATAAATATTCATAAAACGATTATTTGTCTGTTGGGAAACAGCAAACTTGTCACTTTTGGAGTAAACATTTTGATTGTAATCAACTGTACGTAATCCAAAGGCCAGAGGCCACCATTGCTCTCATCCATACAATGAATTAACCTTAATGTGCCCAAGTACAATTAACAGTGACAGGGAGAGTAACCTAGCTAGAGTAGAAGTAAGACTGCTTAAACAACAATTTGTACCTGAGAACTAATTTTTGTAATAAAATCAGTTCCAACGGCATTAAAATAAAATTCTAGATGGTTTCAAACAAACATTGCAAAACCACCCAGGAAATAATTAGTAGTGTACCTTATATGCTTCTGTAACTCTTGAGTATTAAGGAGAATTATTTTTGGGTATAACTAGGTGGAATAGTGGTGACGCAGATAGAGGAACAATGCTGTTGAAGCAGCCATAGCATAGGGTAACACAGTCCACATGCCCTGTATGACTTAACAAATTAAATACCACTTCTAATTAATAAGAAGTAGATGACAAAGTGAGCTACATTACCACAACTGTTGCAACAGTGGCAAGAGCAAAGACAGGGCGCTCCCTCAACAGAAATCCAACCCCCAGCTGAGTTCAGAAACAAAGACGGTTGTATCAGTTATCCAACTATCAAGTTTGTAGGGACTTTTTATCAGTATTAGGACCAAATGAAATAAAAAGCCAGCATTGGAGAAGTTATTTGCGGTATGTGTGTTCTAGGACAGCGACATGCAAAAAAAAAGGGTCAAGGAGACTGCTTGCCACTTCTTTTTATCAATAACCTAAACATAGCATGCATGGGAATGTTTTTCTCTGGGAAAACATAAGAAATTTTGCAGGACATGCGTTTTTCACCATTTCTGGTTCTTAGAGTGAATGACTTCTGCTGTTTTTGTGGTCAAATCATTTAGAAACAGATTAAGACATGCATGCACACTATGTAAAGGTGGAAGCTCAGCAAGATATGTACAATCACCTGAAGTGGAAGAGTGATCAAGCCACCACAACAAACTCCAGCAAAGAAACACTCTGGAGATATACCCTGCATTACGAATACATGTCAAAATGACCAAGAAATCCAAGGAAGCAGCCAGTAAGCTTGCGTCTCCCAAATTTCATTTGGTAAAGATGAAGCGGAGATAATCATGAACAATATCATCAATCACATGAGAAAAGTTAATGAAAACTGCTCGGGTGAAACTTGCATCTGTTCATACTTGAGAATCACTATCCACATAAAAGGAGACAAATCAATTTTCACATTTTCAAAATTAGTATATAATAATAATCACTAACCAGTGTCCCTGCTAGAAAAGCTGTGGGATTTCTCGCCCCAAGAGAAAACCTCTCCACTGCAAATCAATGGAAAATAACTGTCAGATGAAGAGGAACCGGGTAAACTTAAGGGGAAAAAGGGAAAGTCCAGAAAACTAGAAAGTTAAGATCAGAAAATAACATGTTAAAATTTAAGATCAAACACATTACTCAAGGACACACTTCTTGAACTAGAGCAATAACAGTTTAAATGGGCAGGTAGAGCGATGTAAGGTTGAGGAATTTTAAGAAATATTAAGGCGGCAGAACCAATGTACAGTAACTCCTGTTTGGAGTAGTTGAATCATTAGATATCAGAACTTCAAAAACTAAACACCCTAAGCATGTATGTTGAGCACATAGGTGGCAGTGTGTAGACCATTCAGTGAATGTTCTGACATATATCTGCACAAGCCATGATCTACAGTTAACTACCTACACCAACAATTGGTATTATTTGGTTTAGTAATTCTTGTCATATTACTTAATCTCAATTACATTTAAATCAGTGAATAAGGATGTTTTCCAACTGACTACATATGCAAAATAGTTTGCAACCCACCAATGCCTATGAGATTCCCATGCTTCTGCACAGCTTGAGTAATGCTTACAACCTTCTCTTCACCAATGCCTAACTGTACAAGTGATGATTTTACTTGATCAATATTAGGAAAACAATTTTTCAAACCTTCCTAAATGCAAAATATAGGCAAACTGAACAACGTCAAACTTGGCATAGTAGTAATTGACTGTCTCATGTATCTCCATATATGCTTGTTTGTATTGTGTGCATTTACCAAGATGAGAAAGAACAAACCTTTGAACAAACATCTTGAGATGCCCCACTTTGCCTGAAAAGTTTCCCCAGGTAGAAAGGTATCATGTCACTGATACATACTCCCCTGTTTTAAGGAATTATCAATGTGAGAATTCAAAATTAAAAGCAGTAGAGATATAGGTAGGAACAAGGAATAACCATTCTTCACTTACCTTAGAACACTTGTTTTAGCTTTTAATACATATTACAAACAAAGAAATATTCACTTAAAACAAAAGCTTTGTGGAACTGACAGAAGGTAATCATCACAAATTTAAGGCTTCTGCTGCCCATGGTTTCCTGAGATTTCATAAATTTAAGTTCAAAATTATAATTTTCTCTATATAGATGTTAACTAGAGGGAGACTGCTGAAATAACATCTGTTTTTTTTTTCTAACATGAAGTAAATTATCTAACAGAGAACTTGTAGCACCAAAGAAAAAAAAGTGCTTAGCCACTAACCAATATATCCACAACACAGTGGAGATAACATGTGCACCATTTCTGGTGAAAGATTCAAGAAAAGATGACCATGTCCCATCCAATGTCAGCTTACGTGATAGAGATATACCAACCTAATCATAATAAAATCAAACAGTAAATGCTTGAGACACAGACAAACTTAAAACTGTTCATACACAGCAGTAACATATAACTAAATGGGTAAGCAAATGCTTGAGATAGCAAAACCGGAGTACCAGTAGAGAGGACAGACCCAGACATTGAGAGCCTCCTCACTGATGAAGAGCCCACAACCAGCAGCCATAAGCAACCAAAAGTAAATCCATCTGAAACACATGATGGAAAGAACAGCTAAATTAAAATATGATATCATCAAATAAAATGAGCAAAGAACGACTATCTAGTGCAAAAATTATGTGGAAGCATTTGTACACCAAAGCAGGTTGAGGGAATTGACTGAACTCGAAGTGAGTGACGTTTTTGTTCAAAGCGATTGGAGTCACAATTTATGTGATCAGCAGTCATGAAGCTAGAAACGAAGCAACAGATCTAATAGAGGCATACCCTGGAGCATATTCAGGAAGCATGATCCTGTATCCAAAGGCCTTAAAACTAAAACCCACAGGGGCTGTGGACACAAGTGAAGATTGTGAACCTTCAGCCAGACATTGAACTCCAAAGGATGATCCACTGCTGGGCCATTTGAGACTGGCAGATGTGATTGTAAGAATTGCAGCTACCCCAACAGCCCCTGCTAATAGGAGGAGAAATGGACTCCCCAAAGAACTAGCTCTATCTTTAAAATTTCCTATGGTTTCATCAGCAGAATCATGTCGGCTATCCAAATTATCTTTTGCTGCTTCATTATTTTCAGCACCTTCTCGGCGAATGCTCCTTATCCTGCATACAGTACATGGGATAGCTTCAATATTCGTAACTTACAGGGAACAAAAAAGGGTTCCGCAAGTGCTGGTACAGAAATGAATAAGATGACATGTTGTGTTGATAACGGTCAAATTCTCTTTTACACCTGGAGTTTGGATATGCTGGATGCTATTTATCAATAAGGATAGAAAGGATGGTGCCAACGAAGGTGGACATCAAGTGAAGAAAAACTTGCGTTAGACAAGAAAGAGAGCCATTCACATTTTGCTTTATTGAATTTAAAATTTGTATCTATAAAATTTATCTTAGACTAAGAAAACCCAACACTGGCAATAGGAAATGTGGCACAAAAGGCTAAAAATAAATATGGAATGTTTTGTAACTATTGCAAAATAATTAATTCAGAACTCGTTTGACCAAAACACTGCATCTAGTCTCGTTGTGTAAGGAACTTTTTGAATCCTACAACTATAGCACATTCTCCAGCTATTGTACAAACTTGTATAGTGCACGATACGCCTATGGCTAATACCTGCACTTATATATCATCAAACCGATAAAAGAGCAAAAGCAAGCCGTCGAAGCTCACCTGAAAATGGATGGTCTGAGGAGTTCTGGAAACACCCGGAGACTGAAGAAAGGGACATTGAGATGGGTCGTGTGCTTCAATGGGGGTGAATGGAGGGAGATGGGAACTGGGTTTGGTGGGTGCAGTAAGGATGTCCCATGAGACAAAACCGACGTTAAAGCCATATTATCTCCGAAACCCTGGGCTGTTTTGTCTGCTATGGATTTAGTGGAGTAGTGTCTGTTTTATACGCAGCAGAAGATGAGGTGTCCAGACCCCAACCGCGCCTGCGTGTGGTTGTTTAACAACATCATCTTGGAAGAAAATTTTGAATAACAAATTAATTAGTTCATCACAAAAATTAGTAATTACGGAGAGAGCGGTCAAGGCAGATTACGTATAGGCTAAGCTTTTGCGTTTGGTGTCGCGCAATCCCCTAAATTCTCAAGTAGAGAGTCCAACTCCAACTTTTTTTTTTTGGGTTAGTCCACTGTGTATTTTAAGAGGGTCTTAATAATTATAAGTAGGCTTTTTTAAATAATCTAATTCTTGCTTACACCGGATCAACCCATAAGAGATAAAGTACTGACTGAATAAATTTTTCCATTTTCAGAACTCGAACTCGAGACCTTTAATTAAAGGATGAAAGTCCAACTTCAACTACAAAAGAGGATTTCGAAAAGAAAAGACGAATCACTCCCAAAGCCCAAAATGAATTCATTCTCACCAATTGGAGTCTTTGGGAAGAAATCGCTTGTTTCACTTACTTTTTTTTAATTCATCCATACATGTGGATGATATGAAATAAAATAGGATAAGAATGTAACAAGTGATGTATTCCTTTTGTTGACCTCGTTTTCAAATTTAATATGATTATGATGTTATTCATACGTTGAGATTTACAGGTTTCTATTTTCTTGTAGGTAAACTTGTCGATGTGGCTTTGTAATTTGAACGTATGAATAAGTGATATTTTTATATAATCTATCAACACTCCTATGCTAATTCTAGTAAATAGAATACATAAACATATAGAATTTAATTTATAAAATAATATTCTTTTATTTACCCTCTAAATTATATTATAATAAAATTTTCATTCTAATTATGTTACAAGTAGGACGTTCTCTTCAAAGTGTTTGGACGAAGTTGGAGTCACATTTGCCGTGCCATAATAAGGGTTGAATCAACCACTTTCCTCGACACTCTTTGCATTGATGCCTATTAAATGGGCAGGCAAGTAACTTACTTCCCACCTTTTTATGCCCAAGTGGATTTAGATTAAATATCGACGATATTCGGTGTAAATTATTCACTTTATGGTTTGTTGGGAAAATTAACTTACTCTGGCAGATATTTGATCACGTGAAGCCTATAAACTAAGGATATGAATACCGTATTAGACTCGGTACTAGATTAGACTCTGGAATGGAACTATATTGGTATCGGTCGGTACCGGGTACCATTTTGAGATAATTTTTAAATTTATAAAATAGTCTCTAAATTTTTTAAAAATTGCAAATTAATCTATATTGATATATTATACAGCTGTACTGTATACTTTACTAGTTTACTGTTTACATCAACCATA
>JANIHY010000001.1:12196303-12206562 GCA_027479065.1 Erythroxylum brevipes
AAATGCAGAATGATTAAAGTAACACCAAATTTAGTATAAAATGATTATTAAAATATTCCTTTTTATACCAAATTTGATGTAAAAATTTGGTGCAATGATTGAAGATGGCTTAAAGGAAAGGAGGATGAGGGCTGTGGCAAGGTTACTATTTATTCATATTTATTCATCTTATGCGTGAAAGACCTTACAAGACTATTGAAACATGACATTATGCAAGATTCTAGCTTAACCATCTCGGAGAACGGATGTAAATCAAGCTTAACTCAAATTCTGAAATTGAAGAATTCAGTTTCTTCTTTCTTGACCTGATAACTCAAATTCTGAAATTGAAGGATTCACTTTCTTCTTTCTTGACCCAATTTCGGAGATGCTTGTACCCTAGTCCCTTACACGTTAACCTCCTATGCTTAATGGATAGTTACTTAGAGCAAGGTGGCTGGTGCTTTTACCTTACTGATCTGTCACATCTTACACTACACAATATTGGGGCCCTACTCTAAAGCCTTTTTTTTCCTACTCATTTATCTTTTCATTAATTCCATTTCTTAAAAAAAAAAGAGAAAAAAAAACAGATTTTTATTTGGTTGTCCCGCCAATGCAATGGTTTATGAGACAGAATCTGAAGTCTCGCGAATTTAACTTCGGCCTTGGGGCATTGATAGGGGGTTCACTGCTTTTTCCAAGTTTGTGAGAATGGTTACCAGAAAATCCGAGAAGAAGAGGCACTGCCCTGCCAAATCCTCCCAACAGCCTCCTCCTCCTACTTCTGCTACTACCTTGCGGACCCTCTTCTCCTCAATCGAAAGTCCTGCGGTACGCAGAAATGTTGTTTCTTTCTGTAATTTTCGTTCATTTTTGATTTCCCCTATCTCTTAATTTCAGGGTCTGAACCCTGTAAACATCAAAAGACTCTATGCAGTTCTGTCTCATCTGTCTTTGAATTTGCCCATTAGTTGTTACAACCCCAAGTCATCGTTAATGGAGCTGGGTGGGTGTCTTGGACTCAAATTGTACTTTAAAGACATTCAGCAACTCTCTGATATTTTATTTACAGACCTTGCTGGGAAATTCAAGCACTTTTTTTCTGTCTTCCGTGATGTCTCTTCCCTTGCTGGCGCTAATGGGAAATCTGTGTTGACCCAAAATATGTGGGTCGTGGTTGGAGAGCTAACCCTTCTCTTGAGGTGTTGTTTGGTTGTTTTGGATCTTATTGCCTTCGACCATAATCTTCTGATGGAAAAGAGCCGATTTCTTCTTCTATTACTTGGTGGCTTGATTTCTGTTGGGTTAAATTGTGGAAACGAAAAGATTTCCATGTCTTTCACCAAATGGGTTTCTCGGGAATGTGGATATGTTAGTGGAGATGGTACTACTTCGGCTACTGAGGATTTTGTTACATCAATACGTTTGTGCAAACCTTCTGATCCATGCTATAGATTTATGTGTCCAGTTCTTGAGGTAATTATCTATTCATCTCTTGTGAATGACGATGAAAATTGTACTGGTAAAAGTAGTTTTTCACTTGAACATGAAAATGTTTTTAATTATATGTATATGGTCTTCGGGGTAGGTATACATTATATATTCGGGTTTCAAAGATTAATTTCTTCTCTGCTTCCTATGGATTTGTCCATGAATGAATATTATTTTCAGGTTTGTGAATTTCTCTTTCTTGTAGTAGGACTCCAATAGATGCTAGGTTCCAAGAGGTGCTAGGTTCCAAGGTTGACAACAATTGTTGGTATAAATTTCTTATAATTAGATATACAGTTAAGATTTGCCGAAAGATTTTTACTTGCTTAATTTGGAATAGTCACAGGAATCACATGTTTTCTTTTATTTTATAACTAAAACAAGATACAAAAATCTACTGATTGCATCTCTTGTCCGTATTAGCAAAGTCTACCTAGTAGTTGACGCTTTGCAAGATTGGACCACTGCTTTGGGCAATATATTATACGAGGTTGTGATTATACCTATCTAGTAATATCCCTGAACTGATATTTCATTTCATTATTGCTCCTACCTTTGGTGAAAGAAAGAGAACCATAAAAAGGAAATGATTGCGATGTTTTTTAATGGCCATCGGCCTAACTTATATGGCCATATTTAAGACTTGAGGGAATCATAGATTGATCATCACATAGTTATAGTTCCATCTATTGTTTTGAATGCCTATGTGGCTTCTTATGCATGTGAAATTTATATATTCTAGGAACTTTGACTACATGCAAAGTGCTCAAGTTAAAACCAAGCTACATCTTGATACTAAAAATTACATGCTTCTAATTTATCCTAACTTTGTGATGAATTTGTTATAGTGCTTGGTTTGGAATTCAAGTTAGCACTTAATCTTAAGATTGCCAAGCTGTAGAATTATTTCAATTTCAGAGGCATGTTAAGGATTTTAAAGTTTTTAGACATTTGAAGTGTGAAGTATGTCAATATCTTGAACATGAATTAGTTTTCTTGCAGTATTGGTTGATGTATATGCAATACTGAAGTGATCTATGATTTTATTTTATGATCTACTAGTTCTACCAGTAGATATTCACATCTTTTTTTCCTTTTCATATTTTGTTGCTTCTGCACTCCAATGTGGTGAGTAAACATAACAATCTTAGGTTTCTAGTCATATGTGGTAGCATGGTGGCAAGCTATTTCATATCTTGAACTTATGAGTTAAATCTTGATCATATGAGCTCCACTTTTCATTCTCCCCCCACCCACACAAACCCCCCTCCTTGAGAGCTCTTTTCCAGCTAATATATTTATTTCTTAGGTATTTGCAGATGAGCTTTTGATGCATGAATCTATAAGAAACTATCTTCTAATAATTGATTCAGCGTCTCCAAAAGGTGAGATGCTATTCAAATGCCACTATGGTTATGGAAGTATTGGAAGCTTATTGGAGGTGTTTTCTGCACAATTCATTCTATCAATTTCTGATGAGCAAGGGTTTGAAAATTTTCTCAACAGATTATTTTGGTGCCACAATGAGGGTTTCAGACACTCTGAATTGAACTTATCTGGTGCCTTATCATTGCTTCTCAACCCCATTGTTATCTCTGCCCCAAAAATGTTTCAAGCATATCTAATTGTATTGGTTTCTGAAGCTATTGGTATTTGCATGCCTTCTGAGAATATAAGGATGGATGTTGGACAACTGAATAGCTACTTGGAAGCAGTAGAAAGGTCTGTCTTTTTGTATACCAGACACATGTCTGGCTTACATGTTGATGGCCATTCTGTTGGAGACATTTTCTCTCTCACGTCTTATTTGCAATGCTCTAGTCATCCGACTTTCAAATATTTACTTCAGCCAGCCACAAGAGACAAGCTTGATCATGTAATTGCCAAGTCAGAGGAGCTATGGCCCTCATATATGAATAGTATGTCCATTCTAAGAACTTCTGACTTGGTGGAAGCTTCAATCACGTATGTAAAGGAGAACATTTGCATTTTTGATGATTCGTACAAGGATGAGGTCTTTTCGCTCTTAAATTGCATATTACTTAGAAGTTCCTCTGAGAGTAATATTGACTCCACAGCCACGAAAGGGGAAGCAAGTCCCCAAGATTTTTGTCTGCTTGCTTCCATTCTGAAGTTGATGAGTAGTTCATTGTTACAAGTTATGTGGCATATGAGGCTTCTTGTGCTTTCAGATTCTCTACAACCCGATGGAAATATTACTTCTTACAGGGAATATATAGCTTTGATGGATATCGTTGGTCATTTCAAATCTTTGAGTATCTGCAAACCAATCCAAAAGTTTTTATATCAAGTGATGCTATCTTATCCATCAAGGCACAAGGAATCTAAGTGGATTTTTTTACACATTGCAGGCTTACTGCAGTTAACTTTTTCCACTGGCTCTCATTTTATAGTGAAAAGCTGTTTGTTTACATTGATGGCATTGTTGAATTTGCTTGCAATTGAAGAAGGTGATCTTAGTGCACTAGGATTTCCAAATCGTTCCTATTCAAGTAAATCCTTTGATGAAGTTGAAGGGGTAAATTTTGTTCTCATGCTTGTTTTGGAGTTCTAAGTTTTAGTTTATTAGATTCTTCACTGAAGTTTTGGATAATGGTGTAGGCCTTGATCGTGCAAGAATCTTGCCAAATAGTTTCAACAAGAGTACAAAAAATTCAAGAGTTGTATTTGAGGTACAAGATAGTCCTTTGTTTTCTTATTTCCTTAGATCTGATACGCACACACACACACATACACATTAATTGTTTTCATTTTAGCAAAAATTAGTTTTCTCTTGCTTGCATTTACATCATATTTTTCTGAGTCTTGTTCTGTGTCATTATTTTTGTACGAACATTTTCATCTTAATTTTCGTACTAACATTTTCATCTTAGTTTTGTCCAAAATTGTTTATGAAAAAGGAAAAGTTGATTCTTATCTTCTATAGAATGGTATATACCTTATCTCTTTAAATGTTTTAGCAGTGATGTTCCTATATATCTATTTTGAAAATGTCTGTACCATTTTTTTCCTCTCCTTCATATCCCATATCTCCCATATCTTCCATATGTTTAAGTTTGTTCTTCTCCATACATGTCTAACTTTGAGTTGCCATATGTTTGTTATTTAAAACTAAAATATCCAACTTAGTCAAAAGATTCAGGAGTGATTATTTTCCAACTATGTCTTATTCGTCCAATACATTGGTGGAAGAAATGGTTTGTGGAGAAAATTTATCAATTTATTGGTAAATAGTTGTGATGCAAAAGAGCTTAAAGTATGTAGAAGAAATAAAACAGAAAAATTAGTCAACCACAAGCCTTAATTTGGTGGGATGAGGATTGAGAATTGAGTTGACAACAAAGATAAGGGCTGAAATGTAGATTATGTTAGGATTCCTGATTAAATGGGAAGTAGTTATAAGTTAAATAAAAGAGATAAAATGGAAGAAAGTGACAGTAGTGAAGGCTGAAATGGAAGAAAGAAATATGGTGCAGCAATGAAAAGAGGAAAAATAGAGATATGTTTGTAGTAATAAAGGTTGGAAGCAACTTGTTCCAAAGATCCTAACTTGGCTTTGACAGTATGTCAAAAGTTGAATAAGAACTGTATATTTTGCATATTTCTAAAGTTACATTAGGTATAACTTATATATACAATTTTAATACCTATAATTGAGAACTAATAATTCTAATACAATATCTAATACCATAATTTATGGGATATTCTCTAATCCCACAATTTATGACATATTCTTTAATCCCACAATTTATGGAAAATAGAAAACTTAATTAAATACAATCAATTGTACATGATTTTTCCAGTCTTGCATCATTTTCTCTCATTGCAATTTAAAGAAGTTGGAATAACTACCTCCCTTCTAATAAGGAGTCACAAAATTACTATCCAAAATAATAGGAACTAACACGAAAGACTATTAAAAATTTGAAATTCTTTGAATAAATAAAGGAAGGAAAGCATATTTACAGAAATTAATACAAGCTTCTGAAAGAAGCCTATACTTACACGTGTAATTTTTTTTTTTTGTTGAGATGCTATACTTTATAGTGAAACATTTTTGTGTCCCCTTTTATATTTCAGAATGCGCTCTCTTGTGTGCATCTCTGAAAGGAAATATGACGATGAACCAGGAACTTCAGAACATGATTCTAATGTCATTGTTAAAAAAACTAAAGTGTGCAATGGCGAAGCTTTCCTCAAGTGTATACGAAGCTCCAGAGTGCCAGATTTTGATGATTTATCAGATTTTATAGTGTGCAGGCAAGGAAAAGATTATGCTAGTTGGTTGAGGGGTCGACAGAAATTCAGACTATGGAAATATAAGAAAATGACTGCTTTAAGGTGGAGGAAAAATAAAGCGGCTTGGAATTCTATGAAAGGTAGGTAAATCAAAGGTATTCTACTTTTATATTTTGAATGTGCATACATGTAGTAGAATCGGCGAACTAAGGGTAGGTCGTTTTTCGAAATTCTTCTGGAGAATACATTGTTAGATTTGACATTTATTCAGTATAATCTTTCCCTTAGGAAGTAGGGCTGGTAGAAATGGCCCCCAATGGAAGTCGGCGGTCTAAGTTGATCAGGTTGAAGATCGAAACGACTGTCATTTTGGTCAATTACGTCAAAGTGGTGTCATTTTGGTCGGTTACGTCAAAATGACATCATTTTGGAACGGCTTAACCAAGTTTGGATCGGGCCTCGACAGCACCGATTGAAACTGACTGGACTACAAATGTGGCTCAAGCCACCTATTAGGAGGATCAGACTTTGCTGAGCTGGGCCAATGCCAAATCCAAATTATCTTAATCCGCCCCATTACTAGCTCTATTAGGAACCTACTGTTGGGTATTTGAATTATCACAGATTTATTTTCATCAATTTGACAGGAAATGTGGAAAATGGCTTCCCTTTTTTGTCTTGTAGTGACTATTCCAAGAAAATTAATTTATATACTAAGCGGATTGTTTGACTATTATACCCCTAAGCAATGTACCGTAAAAACAGGGCTATCATGGCCAATTTTAAATTTATCTTTGCTTTGTACCGATCATGTTTTTCATTTCCTTGTCATTGCCTTCTTTCCTTGGGTTTCTATTGTTTAATTTAATTTATTTTCTCATTTGAAATGTTCTCTTTCAATTCTCCACTGTATCTCTTCAATCTATGACACCCTTTTATATCCTAGCTACACTGTTTTGTTCTGAAACATCTCTATTTTCAATTTTATAATATTAGCCAAAAGGCGTCCATATTACTAGTTTCATATTTATTAGAGCTCATTCTTGGTTCCCTGTCTCTTTATGCTTAAAAAAAGGTTGGCTAATGGTAATTCATAATAATTTTGCAAGTAATTAATTTTCAAATGATAAACGATCAATTTAACGTTATTTCACCTAAATATGCCATCTTTATTTTAATAGAATAGACAAATTACTAGTATAGGCCAAAAAAAAGAAAAAACTTAAAGGATTACATAAGAAATATGTTTTATTCCAAATTGTGCATATCTTTACAATTATCATATATATAATTCTTCAAATTAGTTGTCATTCTTGGAGCCTGAGGTAAATGATTAGACCTATCGCTCACTCTTTTAAGGGAAAGTTTACGTTTAGTAAATCTCAAAAAAAATATACATGTACACTTTTCTCTCTCCTATCAAGTAAATATAATGTCAAGTTTTTAGTTCATCTACAACCCAAAGATATTCCTACAAATTTTCAAATAAAAGGATTGTTCCTTTTCTAGCATCGACCCTCTTCTTGATCATTATCTAAAAATAATTTTGTTACTCATTATCTAAAAATATGATTCAATTGTATGTAATAACCAAGTAATTTTTTGAAAATTGGAATAAATGAATTAACTAAAGGCTGTTAAAGTAGAAGAATCAAATCATAGTTTAAAAAAATATTACATGAAGATAATCTTAAAATGAGAACTTTAATAAACAACATAATAAAAGCTTAAACAAGAGCAAAACATTGTATCAAATAGGGAAATACAAGTGTATCACGGAGAGACACAATGTCTACTATTAATTGTAGCGACATGATTAGTAATATGGATATGAACGTGTCGAGAAGAAATAGGCGTTTTTAGAAGCAAAATGATTTCCTCTAGCAAACCTCGACAGGCTTTAGATATTTGGCTAAGATCTTAATTAACTTGTGAGATATTGCATCTTATTGAATGATTTGGAAGAACCTCTTCTTGAAGTACAATCATGACACATCTTAATTCAACTTTATATATTCCACTTTTTTTCTAGTTCTTGACTGTTTTTGAACGTAGCGTGTTTTGAAAAATTCTTTTGTTTCTCTCCTTCTATATAACACCAATTACACTACTAAATGTTGCCTTAAATATATTTATCTCATTTACATTTGAGGTTAGATTATGCTCACCCAAGTAATGATTCTAGATCAGTTATTGGCCTAACATTGCAAGTTGTAGAAATGAAGAAATTTATTCTTAATAACTTTGGTGAAATTAAAAAAACAAGTGAGCGAGGAATTTTGGGTGTCAAATGTAAAGAACACAATTTTGGTTATTGAATGAACTAAATAGAGCTTGTCTTTAATTAAGAATATGACAACTCACTAGAAGTCACTAGAGGGACCAATTTAACTTTAAAAGTGGAGAAAGTGACAAGCCTTTTCCTCTAGCTATAAATAGCTCCTTGATACGTCTAATGTTTTATTCACTTACATGATCTAGAGAGTTGAACTTGGCCTTAAAGATCCTGTCGTTCCTTTCCTACTAAACATCATAAATTGTGCTACTAAGAGCCAAAGGGAACATAACCATTAGATTATTCCTAACAAGTAATTTATTTGTGGATTCAGATTATAAAGGCAAATAGCATACCTCAAAACCTTATATGAATAAGGGCAATTAAATAGAAGATGTGCATTGGTTTCTTGATGCAAAAAATGCAACATATAATTTAGATTATCGATGCCTCTTATTTTATCAATAGTAGTGATATGTTCTTTAATTACAAGCCATAAAGTAAATGAGAATCTTGGGATAAGAAGTTTATTCCATACAAGAAAATACTAGTTCACAGTCATTGCCTGTTCCTAATCATATTCGTACATGGTTTGTTTGTTAATAAACTAGAAGGATGCTTAAACTAGATTACCTTAGCCTTTATTTATAGGTTTAAGGAAACTTGGGGGAAACATCTTTGAAAGAATTGCTCACCTATTGTCACAGTGCCATCTTCCATTTGTAATTAAACTACTAACCTTTGCATTTATAGTGAAGAAAACTTTAAGGCTAGAAAAATTAGGGAGAAGATAAAAAGGGCCAATGGTACTTCAATTGTCATACCATAGCCTTGTATCTCTTCCATTCCCTACCTTATGTTTGATAAGTGGGTGGATGAGGTTCCTTAGCTTTAGCATCTAAATCTAGTACCATGAAACATCAATTCTTGGTTTAATTATCCACAAGTTGGATCCTTTTATATTGTTAGACCCCGATTTTTTTTTAATGATGTCATTAAGTATGAATTTCGATAATTATGTGTCTATGGCTTAGTTCGATTAAATGGGGCATAATTTTGGACAATTGAGTTTAAGATGTGATTAAATATGGTTTAGATAAGGAATTAAAGGATAAATATGTGTAAGGGTATTTTGGGAAGTTCATTTAAGTTTGAATGGGCTTAGGCTTGTAAAGAGGGGTAAGTTGGTCTTTTCCCATGTCTTAGGTTAAGAGGAAAGAAAAGGAGAAGAGAAAAGAAGAGAAGGAAAGAAAAATATAAGAGAAGAGGAAGAGAGACGCCGTCGGTGGGGAAGAAAGAAGAAGAGAAAGGAGTTGCGATTTCAGCTAGTTTCGACGATTTCAAAGCTTCAATCGGTAAGTATAAGTCCTTATTATCTTGATTCTAGAAGGATTAAACAGTTAGATAGTTTGGATTGAGCTTAATCGACGACTTAGGGTTTTTGGGGGAAAAATTGGGAAAATCGTTGGGTTGATGCATTTGTGCTTGATTTTGAGTTGTGAATGGGTTAGAAATGCATGATAAGACCTGATCTGCTGTTTAGATGTGGTAGATTTGAGTTTGGAATAGATTGGAAGTTGGGTTATGCAGAAATCTGGGTTTCGGAGTCGAGCTCCAGACCAGACGTCGCGACGTGCGTATGAATGACGCCGCGACGTGTGAGGATGAGAGCCACGTCGCGACGCGTAAATAATTTTTCGTTTATTCGTCGCGACGTGTGCTCTGTTGTGGACGTCGCGACGTGCGGAAGGAGACGTCGCGACGTGCGGCTTTTGGTTCGCCGCAAGGAGACGTCGTGGCTTGCGTGCACGCCGCGGCGAGTGCGATCCGTTCGTCGCGACGAGCAATCTGACGTCGCGGCGAGCCCCTGTTTTTTTGAAAGTGAGATTTTGATATTTTTGGAGATATCTTTTGATGTAGATGTCCAAATGAGGTGATTTCTGATTCGTTGTGAACTAGAAATAAAGATCTAAAATTTTGGAGAGAAGTTTTTGGATTGAAACAATTGATTGATTTTGGGGTCTTTAGAATTTGTCTTAGTGGATATGCAATATTTGGGTCCTTAGATTTGGATTCCTACTGAATGGAATTTTTACATTTTGATAAAGGAAAATCAAGGAAGGCAAGAAGATCGAGGAGAGGTATCTTTGAGCATGTACCTAGGCAAGGAAATTCAGGTGGGTTTCATGTTTATAATTTAGTAATGAGCCACTAAAATTTTCTCCCAAATTAAGAATGATTTCAAATACTT
>JANIHY010000001.1:12304490-12319274 GCA_027479065.1 Erythroxylum brevipes
CAGTAGTATGATCGCATCATAATTTCCTTCATGCTATGTCATGTATCAGGGACTTCATTAATTTGATTAAAGATCACTATCAATTCATAATAAAATGAACATCAAATAAATGAAATGGTCCTTGCTTTCTTTATTCATAAAGTCTGTACAGGACTATGAACAAAATGCGCTAAAGGGGATTGCCTTTAGGGCACTACTCTAACAGTTAGAATATATGTAGAAACCATTGGAAATGCTCTTGAGTGAGTTGTGCTTCTTCTATGTCTGTTGGATGGACTTTAGGTCTACTAAAAGGACTTTCTCGGTTTTGAAAAAATTCCTAGCCCCGTTCAAGTCCGTTTGGAGGGACGTATGTCCGTTGAGTGGACATTCATAGTACACTTACACAAATTTACGATTTTGATCCTTTATATGACAAAATTTCTTTTTGAAGTCTTCACAAAAGTTGTAGATCTCGAAATATTCTTCGAAACAATCCTAGAATGAAATTAATACGACATCTACATCAAAGGTTATACCTTTTGTCCCAAGATATGTTTATTTATAGATGATTGACTTATTAATGTTTTCCCATGAAATCTTTAAACTTAATTGTGATCTTAAATAAGCCTAGTTGATGTTGGATTGAGTGATTAAAGTAAGGAAAGTGTATTAGGTGTTAAGGAATGATTCAAAGATCATGTTAATTGTTTATGAGATGCATGTTAGGGAAATGTACCCGAGATTGTTGTTGAGCATGCATTGTACATATTCCATATATATATTTGTTCATAAATGATTACTTATGATTGTGTAAAGTTGTGATGTGTATAAATGTGTATATATTTCATAATTTAGAAGAGCATATTAAGTGTCAACATCCAGACATTACTAGGATTTCGAGGCAATAGCTTTCTGGAGCAAACTATGATTAACCTAAATATTTGTTTGTATTAAGTTCTGTATTGGATTATTTTGTGAATGTGATTGTGTTGATTTTGGACTTTGAAAGTTTGAGGTGTTTGATGCATGAATAAGATATTGAAAGTGCTCCTTGTATGTGATCTTACTAAAATAAGTGTACTCAACATTTTGTTGAATGCTGGATCAAGGTCTGATGATAAATGTGATCTGAATGTGAAACTAAAATCTAATGAATGTTGAAAATATGTAAATGTGATGCATTTCATTACATGAATGCTTGAAAGACAACGGCAAAGTAATAAATGAAAGTGAGTCTTATGTGCACTGCATTTATAACTGATATGTGTATTTTAAATGATTGAAATGATTAGTTTGACTATTTTGAATGTGATATGTGATGCCACGTGATGAATAAAATGATGTGAACTATGTGGTTATATATGTTGATGTGTTGTAGTAATTTAGTGAATCATCGAGAATGGATACCTCAATGAGTTTGTAAAACTCACCAAAATTGCAACGTTGATATTTCAGGACCGACAGAGGACACTAGTGATAAAGACTCTATAAGAAGCATAGTTCTTATACTTTGGGATAGAAGAAATGGTTCAAAGGTCGGTTAGCTGAGACTGAAGAATCTAGTTAGAAATTTTTGTATAATTCCTTATGTATGTAGTGTGTTTTGTAATTAGTCTTGATTATGTACATATTTGCATGATTTTGTAAAGCTACAATGTATATTTGGTTTTTATGAAATGAAATGAGGAAATTTTAAATTTTAAATTATTGTGTCTTTCTTTATGATGCCTTATAAGAGAATATGAGTGTTCTAGCATGCCACCCTTGTGAGGTACATATTCAAATATCTCTTAGAATGTCGGGTACGTATCTTGCAGGAGTAAGGTGATATAAATTCTTGGTATCAGAGCATGGTTAGCATCCATAGGGACATATAGGAATATTAGACATGAAATATTATGAGAAATATGGATAGTAATCTAAATTATTGTCTATTATAGATCATCCGCTATAGGTGATCAAGTGAGACAGACAACTGACCTAGAACTAGTAGGAGCTAGTAGAGAGTCTTCTGTACCTCAACCTGAGGTAATGCCTCTTAGAATTTCCGAGAGAAGGGAAATGAGGTATGATAAACTACAAAAGCAAGGGGCTATGGACTTCTACAGAAGTACAGACTCTATAGAGGCCGAGGGATGGCTAGAGAGAACGGAGAGAGTTTTTGATCAAATGGATTGTGAGTTGGACGAGAAGTTTAACTATGTAGTTTCTTTACTATAAGGCCCAACATATTAATAGTGGAAGACTGATCTAGGCAATACCACCAGGCCTTGTAATCTGAAGTGGGAAGGCTTTCTAAAGGTCCTCAGGGAGAGCTACATGCCCAAGATCTACCTAGATAGAAAAATAAAGGAGTTCCTAGATTTGAGACAGGGCAATTTATCAGTGATAGAGCATGAAATAAAGTTCAACGAACTAATGGGATATGCTACTACCTTGATTCCTACTAAGGAAGATAAGTGTAGGAGATTTGAAGATGGGCTGAACATGGAGATCAAGACAAGGCTAACAATCTCCAACTTGAGTAGTTTTATTGAGTTGAGAGCTGCCTCAATTAAAATTAAGTAGCTATTGAGAGAGGGACAATCAGAGTATAGGCAGGAGTCCCTAATTTCAATGTATTATCATCAAATGTATGAATGATTCCTTATAATTGGTTATGCTTTATGTAATTTATGGTTTTAGAACTTGAATTGAGTTGTGAAATATAGTTGTTGCATTTGTCATAGCTGACGGTACCCAGTTTTATATGAATGTTAAATTGTGAATTTGATGTCACATTGAGTGTTTCTATGTTTCACTAGCTTCATTGACTTTCATGCTATTTAACCCAGATACATCTCACCTTACCTTTGCCTATATTATAACCTTGAAAAGTCCTTTGATCCATGATTTTACATGTGAAACTTAGTGGTGGAGAAATGAAATGATATGCAAAGTTGTGGAATGATATGATCATAAATGGTGTTGAGTGTATCTATGGATATATTTTAGTTAAACACAATTTTTAAGTCTACCATTATATTTTTAGTTTTTTAAAGGTATTGAATGTTGATTAATAATGAGTAAAAGCTTGGAATGTTGATTTGTTTTATTATTTTTGAAATTCATTCATATTTCTTTATGATTATATAGTCTTGAAAAATATGATAATTGAATAAATATTTTAGGTCTATGAGCTTAATTTTGATGTTTTGCCTGAGGACTACCAAAAGCTAAGTGTGAACTCACATTCTTATATAGGATATACATAATCGTGAGCAGCTTTAATTCATTTTCTTTGTGTTTTCACTTCTTGTCTTCCTCTTAAGTTTATTTTCTCTAATCTTCTTCCTGCTTTAAGAGAACAGATGAATGTAAATCTTCAAAAAATGACCTAAACGTTGTGCTTTAGACTCATTTTAACTTTTTTGCTTCTGAATTGTGCCTAAAATCACATATGAGCCAAAGTGAGTATCTTAGGCGATTTAATGTCATTAATCGCTAAGTGTTATGAAATAATTAAATAATCAATTAAGCGCATATAAATTTTTCCCACACTCAGCCTTTGATTGTCCTCAAGCAAAACATCAAAATTAAGCTTATAGACCCAAAAGTATTGACCCATTTCCTATATGTTCCAAGAATACATAATCATAAACAAAGATGAATGACTTTCAAAACAAGCAAGAACTTAACATTCCAAGCTTTTCCTCATGATCAATCAACGTTCATCATCTTCAAAAATTGAGCAATCTAATGATAAACTCAAAAAATGTGATTAACTAAAATATATCTATAGTTATTCTCAACACCATTGATGATCATGGCACTCCACAACTTTGGATATCATTTCATTTCTCTACCACTAATGCTCACATGCAAAATCATGGATCAAAGGACTTTTTGTTAGAATCCAATCGTGACTGGATCATAGGAGCAATGGAAAATAAAAAATTTTACGAATTCTGAGCTGATACCGATAATTGATTAAACTTTAAAACACAAATCGATTTAGAAATCGTGTCTTTTTCCTTTGAAAAATTTGTGAAACTTTTCTCTGATTGATCAATCACGAGCTGTCCAATTGTTCAGTCTTTGATGGTATCCATAGAACAATTCCCAAACTGCTGTGAGAGGAAGAAGACAAAAAGTGATAGCTTCTAAAAAGTTTTTTTCTTTAAATAGAAAAATCATGACAGACTTTTCTTAAAATTAAATCTCTTTAATTATAATTAAAATCCAATTCTAATTCTAATTCTAATTAATTTAATTTTAATAAAATCAAATATCTCATATTTGATCCCAAAGTTTCTCAAAATTTGTAATTAAGTCCAACTTAATTAAATTGATTTTTCTTTCACAAATCGCTCTTTGATGTGTGACCCATTAGGTTCCTAATAAATTAGCAATGATTATAAATTATAATTAGAATTAATAATTAGAATTAGATAAATTAAAAATCTTTTTAAAACTCCTTTTAATTTATCTTTAATTCTTCAATTAAATAATTCATAATCATAAATCATGATTGACGTCTAGTAACATGTCATGATTACCCAAATATCAGGAATGTCAAAGTGATTGACTTAACCTGTCCATGCATGGCTATAATGTATAATTCAATCATTTCATCATTTAATATTCTAATTGGAAAGAGTATGGATACAGTGTCTACTCTGATCATCCAATCATGTCCATTCTTGTTAATTAGTAATTGATTTATAACTGAAATTTGAAAAATTCTTGTTAATTAGTAATTGATTTATAACTGAAATTTGAAAACTCATTTTTCAAATATTAATTCACTTTGGCGAGAGAATTTATAAATCAATACTAATCAAGAACAATAGAATATTCTCTCTAATTACTTTAGAGTGACGAATCCTATATTGACTTACTCAACTATCTACATATGGTACATACTGTATCCAATTACTACCGACTAAATTATCCTAGGGCGGTTCATAAGTAGCATCAAAACACAGTAATTTCCATACTAGATAACTTGGTAATCTCAAATCTGAGGATCAATTATACAATCATCATTATGAGATAATCCATAGACACATAAGTAATATTTCATTCGAAATTCTCATAATCAAGTCAATTCAGTGACTTATTCTCTAATAATCACCCACATATTAGTTTAACTATCTATATACTTTAATTTATGAGATCAATTATTTTCTTCATACGAAAGAAACATAATGTGTCCTAGTTTTACTGTTTCAACAATACCCAGTTTTGATGAAACTATAAGTAGGAAAATTTAGGTATAACATATAAGTATAAATTGAATCTCATAATTATGATCTCATCATAATTTCAATTACACAGTAATTATTCCAAGGATTTTATCTTCAGTATTAAAACGTAAAATATTAATTAAAGTAACACATAAAGATAAATAAAGCCTTTTCATTAATTTAAAATAATATCATACATTAATTTGCATCCAATTGATTGGCTGCAAAAGCATAAACTAACAATCTCTCACTTGCATTAAAGTCAATCCCCTATGAATCTAATACCATATTCATCCATATGATGATCACGTCTCTTTTGAAACAATGGCTTAGTAAGAGGATCTACTAGATTCTCTTTAGTGGGAACTCGCTCCAACACATCTTGAACTTCAACTTCACTGAGAAAGATGAGATTCCCTTTTGGAAGGAGAACCTCCATTGATCCTTTCTCTTTCCATCTTCCATGTGCCACAGTTGCTTACAAATAGAGGAAGGAAACGTTTCCTCTTGAAAAAACTGACTAGAGGTTGAGTTCCAACACCCTTCTTTTGAAATTTCAATATCTAGATCTTCCATCTACATCGACTGATAAACAATGCTCCAGCAAAACTAGTGTCTTCTCCAACTAGCTATTTCCATGTCAGCTAGGGTTTAAACATTGGTTGAGATTTCTAGGTGGAGAAACACGTTTCATAAACAAGTTAGAGGGAGAAAGCAAGATAGGATGAGGCTGTCAGCGGGTAAAGTGTGAGTCGGGACAAGTTGCTAACAGACATTTTCAAGGCAAGTAAGGTTTCAATTACAGGGAAAAAATATCTAAAAAGTAGATGTTTAAAACAGTAATGGATTGAAGAGCACAGGAAATAAAAAAAGTACCACTACCGCCCAAGCACCAATTCAGGCTAATCAAGCTGACTGATCAGAATAGGGTTGAAGGATTAAACAGCAAAAGCGTGCAACGCCTAAGGGCAAGAGTTAAAAAAGGATCAACTGGGTATAAGAAGGAAGTAAAAGGCCAACAGGATAACTAGAGAGAAGTTACAGATTCTCTCTTTAGCCAAAATCTCCACCTTCCATTTTCCTACTAAACTGATGTAAAGAGAATCAGATTATACTAAAATTGTCAATACTACTGCAGTTACTAATATTGTAATTACCAAATTCTTCCTCATTGAGTGTACGCTAGTTAAAATTCTCATGTCTGGCTTTCGCCTTTCAGCACCGGTTAAAACAAGAATCCCCTTTACTTTGCTCTTTTTTTTTCATATGGAATAAACAAGAGTCCACCTCTTGCAGTTCAAGAGGTAATTAAACAACAAATCCCATCATCTCATCCGGCTCAAAATCATAAGCCCTCAGGGTGCGTTGTTTACAGGCAAAGGTAGATTATATATATCATTAATCAAAGCAATCAACATTAGCAGCTCATCCCTTTGGAATAAAGGTATATGCATAAATTCATTCATCTTTCTGTCATCATAAAAAGCATTGTCATTGACATAGATCCTATTCGTTTACCCTGCCAAACCGATAATTTAACTCTGAAAACCATCGAAGTATATAAATATGTACATACTATTTGTAGTTGAAATTTAAACAAACACCTCAAAATAACAGCAAAAATGACCATCTTTCTCAGAGTTTGTTTCAAGTTCAATCATTGGTGAAAATATCCGATGGAGACCAAAATAAATATCCCTTTTATGAGATACACAAGTTCTATCACATGAAATCATAATCATCAAGAGCATCATAGTGATCAAACACCACATCATCATCTGGCTTATCGACATGAAGCTGCTTTTTCTTCCCACCTGCCAGGATAGATTGTTTGAAATCCAAAGGCAATTTATTTAACTAAAATGAACATTAAATAATAAGGTTTTCAATTATAAGTCCCAAAATGAAAGAGTAAATGAAAGAAAATATAGATATAGTCTTATATGAAATCCAGACATGTATTCACAAATTGGGACTTAATCTTAGATCCCCTTCACCTATTCTATTTCAAAGGAAGAGGAACAACTCAGATTAAGGGCTAGAGGCAGCTGCAAGTGAGGACAGTTTCCAATATCCTTTAAAACCAAGATATAATTATGTGCAATTTTAAAATTAAAGGAAACAAGAGAAATACGCAGACAAACTAGGGGAAAAAAAAAAAAAGAACAAATGAAGCCATAGCATCTTAGGAATCTGCAAAATATTGTCATTTTAAGGCGCTTAGAAAAAACTGCAAAAGACCATCTATATTCACACTAAGGTGTCATAATGATTTGTTATGTTGTCCATTATATTCTCAGCTACTAAAGTTGAAAGAGTAGTGAGCTTGCAATCAGCCACAAAAATTCAGAATATAGTTGAGAAAGCTTCGATTAAATCAACAAGAAATGAAGAACATGTAAATTGAGGTACCTGTCTTCTTTTTACCAGTGTTGGCTTCTTTCTCAGCTTTTAACTTTTCATTAGCAATTGCTGATATAGAAGATGCAACATCTTTTGCATCTGCTGCTTTTAAAGAAGTCATCGACAACCTCATTACTAACTTCAGTAAGCTAATATAATGATAACTTTTCTGCACATAACAATATGTCCATTTATGTAAGTAAAAAATCCTGTCAACAACAAATTGAACATAAAAATTAAAAAAATACGAGTATATAGACCTCGTACGGTCGAAGCTTATGAGAAACAAGTTCTGCATACTCTAAAAAATCACTTTCAGACTTTGGAATAAAAGTATCAAGGGTCTTCTCATCTCCTTTCTTGGCAAACAATTCTGCGGTGGACTTGTAGTCAGCTTCTTCTACCAGCCTATAAAAGAGCAAAAACATTTAGGTAAGAACATATTGACTTGAAACAAAGACATGAATGTCTCAAACAAATGCTGCTAGACAAGACTTTGGGTAATCAAATAAAGCCTGTAGCCAGAGATGTTTAAAATGGATCAAAAATTAAGCAAGTAGTTTAAACATACAACAAATCTCCAAAAGAAAGCATCAATCTATTACAGCTTTGGTCATTATTATGCATGCTCATGTAAGTCAGGCTGCTCATGTTTGGGTTGCAGCTAGATCTAACTTCAGCCTAGCTTGAACTTTTCAAGTTTTTGGTCAGGTCGCCCTGGGATTTTAACAATTACTGCTCAGGTCAGGTCCGTTATCATTTTTTCTTCGCTTCCATTCTGCCCTACAACTCCTACAGCCAATTATAGGTAACTTAACAAGGTCTCAGGGTGACGCGACTAGCTGATCCTCTTGCATTTGCAGGTCTACCCAGACAGGACAAGTCTTTCATAATTGCTGTTTCAAACTAGAATTCACCAATCCATCATCATTAAACAATTAAATGAGAAAAAAGAAAACTGCCACATAATGTATAATCAACCAATAAGTAGGAATAGCAATGGGTTGGGCCAGATTTGAGCCAAGCCATAGGATCAGCTAGCTAATCCTCTTGCATTCGTGCGTCTACCAAAATGGTCAAGCCTTTCAAAATTGCTTTTCACAACCTTCAATTCACCAATCAATCGTCGTTAAATAGTTAGATGACAAAAGAGAAAACTGCCACATAATGTTTAATCAACCAATAAATAGAAAAGGCAGTGGGTGGCCCAAAACTCTTTTGTAAAACTCGAACCTAGCCCAAAGCCCGATCGGACTTGAGATGCATAGCTTGGGCCTGAACCGGACCAGACTTCGAGCAGCCCGAAGCCTAATCAAACCTAAGCAACTTGGAGTAAGTGAAGCCCAATTAGGCTTTGGGTCTGATCAAGCCTAATAGGGTCCCAAAAAACCCAACACCTTTAAGGAAATATTAAATGGTCCAAAGCCCTTTTAGGCTAGATCAAGCCCAAAAGCACAACTTTTTTAAAAAATATTAAATGTTCCAAAGCCCAGTTAAATAAGTCAAGCCGAACAACCCAACTCTTTGGAAGTTTTGTGAATGACAGGATGACCCAAATGCTCTATTTATAGTTACTTTCCTCCACCTTTTCTTTTCACTTGCATTTTCATTTTCAATATTAAAATAGGGAGCCAACCATTTAGTTCCCTCTTCCAAATTCCCATATTGAAAGTGAGAAGATAGAGGAGGAAAGTAACTCTACAAAATAGAGCATTTAAAAATATTACCTCAAATAACAAATCTCCTAAAAGATTGTAATTTTGGAATAAATTTTCCTAATTGGCTTTAGACCCCTTGTCCTAAATTTGTTTTATTATTAAGAAAGATAATTTTATTTAAAAATAAAGCAACATTACTTTTAATATAGTTAGGCTTCAAGCCGATTCAGGCTTTGGAGCCTGTCCAAACCTTACCCAAAGTTTTGTAAACTCAAGCAACCTTTTGATTTTGAGCCCAACTGAATTGAGCTCAGGCTATTTTTCCATCCCAACCAATAAGGTTTGTAATGGAAAATAAATTTTGTTTCTTCTCTTCCATTCTACCCTACAACTCCACCAGTTTTCTTTCAAATTGAATCCTAAGAAAGCATTACATTTACCTGATATAATCAAGGGCCAATTATACGTCAAACTTAACAAGGTCTCATGCTAACCCTCACATAGGCAAACAGGAAACACCAAAAGTAACATGCAACTTTAGCCCATTTTTGTAGGCCATGTCATTTGACTAGCTGATTAGCATTTGCAGGTCTACCCATAGTGGTTAAGTCTTTCATAACTGATTTTGATAGCTGATTAGCATTTGCAGGTCTACCCATAGTGGTTAAGTCTTTCATAACTGATTTTGAAAGCCTTGAATTCAACGATCCATCATCATCAAATAATTAGATGATAAAAGAAAATTTGCCACATAATGTTTATAAAGTAAGAATGGCATGGATTGGGATCAGGATTGGGATCGAGATCAAAATCGAGCCATAGGATCAGCTAGTTGATCCTCTTGCATTTGCAGGTCTACGTAGACTAGTCAAGGATTCCAAATTTGCTTTTGAGAACCTTGGATTCACCAATCCATCGTCATTAAATAATTAGATGAAAAAAGAGAAAACTCCCACAAAATTTTTAATCAACCAATAAATAGGTTCCCACTTCTCAATTCCCATTTTGAAAGTGAAAAGACAAAAAGGAGGAAAGTAATTCCACAAATAAAGCATTTGAGTCATTGGTCAATCACAAGCCTCCCAAAAGTAACGCTTAATTGGACTTCAGGTCCCTTATTCTAAATGTTTATTATTAAAAATATAATTTTATTTAAAAATAAAACAGTATTATTTTTAACATAATTAGGTATTATGCTGCTCTGAATGTGGAGCTCAAGCCTTTGTTCCATCTGAAGCCTAAGAAATTTTATAAATAAAAACCCAACATCAACTCAAAGTCTAGTCAATTTAGGCCAAGCCCATTGATTTCAGGCCAAGCTGAGCCAAGTTGGATTTTGCTAAGGTTATTTTGACATCCCTACCAATAATGTTTTTAAAGGTAGAGCATATGAGGTAAGTAAAGAACATGTTAACCAAAATAATAGTTGGTACCTTTGCTGTCGTAGTTTCTCAGCTACAGGATCTAGGGACTCTTGTTTTGCTACTTTCATAGTGTTTCCTTTTGTTTCTCTAGATTTTGGTGCAGGTTTCTTAGCAGGTTTTTCAGGAGGTTTTTCAACAGGGGCCTGACAATAGTGAGAACAGAGTTACAAAATAAAAATAAAAAATCAATCAGCAAAATGAAAATCCATGTTAAGCAAAAAGAAGCTTAATATCATAAGACTGAAATGCAACATAAATGGGAAAAGATTGAAGAAAACTTACATATAATTGTTCCTAAAAAGCAAGTCCAACCAAATGAATATATACTAACAAAAGAAATTAAGTTCTTGCAATTTATGAAGTTCTTTAGTCACCAATCCAACAAATCTGCACACATTATAGATTAATTGTCCCCACATCCACTCTTATATGTTTTTCAGGGTGTAAATATGCATGCATAAATGTGCGTGTTTCAGATTTATTTCATATCGCAAGGATGATGAGAATGTTTCAATAGCTAACCACATGGGAAAAAAGAAGGATACTCTATGAATAAAAATTATTATCATCCCAAGGAATGCAAAAACAATTATATTTTCACAAGAAATCCTCTAACCTAATTGACAAACAAATATCAAACAAATTCATAGAATCTATCTTAAACCAATAATAGAAGGGATGCAAAAATAAGGCACCATACGGTTTCCACTAAGAATATGTCACGCCTCACAACCACAATTTGCTAAAGCAACACGACCTCAATAATTTTTTCTTAGACATTGTGTTGGTATTATTATCCCATATCACCATAGAATTCAACCAAAAACTTGTTTATCTTAATTGTGAGAATCACCAAGGACATGGATGACTACTGATCATTTAAGGATCAAATTGGAATTGTTGGCAAGCAAGAAGATCTTTTGACTAAACCACTTTTGTTTTAGATATTGTGGTTGACAGCACCCAACATGAGGCCAAATTCAACATATTATTTATCCAAAATTTGTCCATATTAATAACCATAAGAATAATCTAGCATGTTGACACCTACCAATCATTCAGGGATAAATCATTGAAACATAGGAAGTCATTTATGACTTGGAACATACCACAACTTGGGTAATATATCAAACTCTTGACAAGTCCAAAAAGCAATATTGAATGAAAAGAAATATGCATCTCAAGGAACATCTAAGACATACAAGATAAACCATCCAAAACACAAATGGGCCTAAAAATTTCTTATTTTGATCCATATGTGCTAGGTACGTGAGCATTACAAGACCAACTGGACATTGACTCAGAAATTTGGAATTTAATGATTTAGTAATTGAGAAGTAATAAATGCAAAATATTACCATCTCTGTCATTACTTTCAATTAAACAATCCATATCGTATACAACATGGCCTATTTAAGATCACGTAAATAGACAACTAATCTTGTTTGCAATTCTTTTTAGAGTTGAGAGGTAGAAAAGTTGCCTAATAGTCTAAGCAATTGAACAAGGAACATGTCATGTACTCAAATTTGTTTACATTGAAGAAGTATTTGATAGAAAGTTCTCATCAACATAATTAAGATTTGGCTTATGTGTTAAATTTTAAATTTTAAATTTTAAATAACAATGAAAACCACATGTAATGCATGTGATTCTAAAATTATAAACCATATTCATCAACCCTCAGTGTAGATATATGTAGATGGCATGAAATATTGTAGCACAAATCAAAAAATGAAATCAAATAAGATATTGAAGATTGTCAACTTTTCTGAGTAGGTGCATGCTCAAAATGAAAATTATGCAAAATCAAGATGGTATCAGCAAGCGTACCAAGCTCGGTTCATCTTCATCTTCCCATGATTCCTTCACATCATTTTCATCCACATCTTCATCATCCCATTTACTTTTTTTCTGCTCTGTTGAGATAACTATTGGAATCTCCTCGTCCTCTGAAAAAGTTTAATTGCATACATAAATGATATAAAAAGGCATACATAATATGACCAGAGATGGAGAAAATGATCAGAAAGGATAATATTAAATTTAGTTAACACACCAAACACCATTAATTACTTCAGTTTCCAGAAAAGCATTGTGAATTCACCCATTTAATTGAAACCGTACAATATGTTAAACCCATCAGTTGGAAGAAGCAAATATCACGAGTCATTCACTCTCTGCAATGCAACTATCAAAACACCCGCCTATTGAAACAGACACGTGTTTGCGGATACCACGATTACATCTGCCAAGTTCTAAGTGTAAAATCCAAAAGAAAATCTGTTTGAATATAACCAACCAAGACACCAACTAAATAAAGTGAATAGGAAAGGGTATACAGATATCTTACCCCAATCTTCCATCTTGGAAGTGTGTGAATGCAAATGGGGCAACTTTCCAAGAAACCAGATGTCTGGTGCTCCTACTAGAAACCTCTCACTTTGTTGGAAATTATTTCTATTTAGAATAAGCAAAATTTGAAGGATAAGCACAACAACAAAATCATAGCATTCTAACTGCAATAAATTCCCAGATCTTATCTATATACATATATATATATATAGAGAGAGAGAGAGAGAGAGAGAGAGAGAGAGAGCACTTACGAGTGACTGATTTCTGAGTTATGGCTTCTGGGAAGATGAGTTGCTGCAATCAAGTTGGAAGATCAAAGAATGAAGAAGATAGGAAAATATTAACTAAGAAATATCAAAGGGTTATGATGTTAATCAACTAACCAAGAACAAGGCGGTGGGGTTGAAGAAATTTGAAGGGCAGGGGAAAAGTTCAGGGTTTTAATTAAAACGGGTAGGGATTTTATCATCTGATTTCGACAGGTCGGCTTGTAAGACAAGTGAGCAGTACCATTAATCTGCTTTTCCAAGGTCCATATTGTCTTTGGAAGTCGGCCACTCGGTTTGCCTACAGAATGAACTAGAATCGAGTTTTACGTATCAAGTCTAATTTTAATTGCTATTTTAAATGTGAATTATTTGAATTTTTATTAAAATTAAAAGAATGTATTAAAAAGCCACAAAAAGATTATTCATTGATGCATCGAATCCCACAGGGAAAGCTAACGAAGTCTCCACTCGTGAATACCGAGATTACAAGCAACAAAATAGTTTAGTTTAGTCTATTGAAAAATCCTTGACAGGGGTCTTAAGTGCTTATGTTTTGTAAAATCACAGATATAATCTCCTTCTTTGTAGCATTTACATCGACAACCCCTTAATGCTTAAGAAAATAGATTTCCAATATAAAAACCACTTCAACTAAATCATACTACCATATTTCTTTTATTAGGTTTTTAATCCGTTTGAACTTCACCCATTCCAAAACGTTCATCACTATATTCAACATTTTCCTCCTATCAATATACATTAAATTTACCTATAAATGTTGTTTTTTATACACTTCAACAACTTTTTTAAGATAAACAATATTAATAAGTAAAAATTACAAGCCACTCATTTTAGGGGCATACTAGGTTACTGATAAGCTATTCACTTTAAAGGCATACTAGGTTACTAACAAGCCAGTATCTTGAAATGATTAGACGACTTGTCTGATACTTTATGATAACCCTCTAATCGATATCTGAATCAGCTAAAAAGTTCTCGTAAAGCTAAATCTATTATCATTGTTACTGACAATCCATATCTGAATCAGCTGAAAAGTTCTCGTAAAGCTAAATCTATTGTCTTTGTTATGAAAAAACTTCAACTCAACAATAAGAAATTTAATTATTAGAGTTTTGTTTTTTAGTTTATTAAAAATTTAGGCAACACAATAGTTATATTTTGACATCCTAAAAATTTAAGTCCTTATAAAAGTTCAAAACACTTCTATTATCATATCAATTTCTTAACTACAAATTGTGGACTTCAAATCCACTCATACACAAACTCAATTAGTTACATTAATAAACTTTGAAAAGTTAAAACAAAATATGCATTTCATTTAAAAACCTTTATACACATCCACTCTTTACACAAATGTGTGTTGGACTAATGGTGGTTGACAAATTAAATCTCACTTATGTTTTGATAATAATAAAATGTATAGAATTGGTTAAGAAATTATTTC
>JANIHY010000001.1:12365236-12384434 GCA_027479065.1 Erythroxylum brevipes
CAATTTCCAATTCACACAATTTTATCGGGAATATGTCATACATGTATGTACCTACATATGCTTGTGCCAAATAACTCGGTCCTCTACAATTAGAGGCCAAACGAATGTCTTCATTTCGAACATGCAATGCAATAACCTAGCCTGCCCCAATTTACCAATTTACCCTTCCCATCGGGAACAGGATGCTACACCTATTTCCTATATAATGAGTGGTACTGAATGTATGAAGGTTGTCCATAGTATTAGTCATATTAAATAATGATATTTACATAATTAAGATAAAGATAACACTTATCTATTAAGGGTAGTGACATTTTTTATATATAATGGTGGTATTGCTTATGTGAATTCTTGCTATAGTTTCCATTAAGCTATGATATTTTTTTATATTCGGTCATGGTATTCTCATATTAAAGTGAAGGAGTAACTTATAAGTTATAAGTGGCAGTTTTTTATGATATACTCTGGCATTAAATGTATAAAGTCTTAGTATAGTTTGTGATGAGTCATAATATTCTCTCTACTTAGACATCATATTCTTATATTTAATTGAAAGTATGACTTATTTGTTATGGGTGGTGATATCTCTTTTGTTTAGGCACAGTATTAGATGAATGGAGTCCAAGTATAGTTTGTATCGAAGTATTGTATTCTTAATGTAGAGACATAGATTCCTACATTATAGTGAAGGTGTTACTTATTTGTAACGAGGGCTGCTATTTTTATACATGGGGCTCGTATTAAATATATGAAGATTATACCTGGTAGTCTTCATCTTGAGCGATGGTTTTTATATAATTAAGGTAAATGTAGGACTTATATGTCATGGGTAATAGGTGATATTGGATGTATAGAGTCTTTGTATAATTTTTATTAAGGTATGATATTTTTTATACTTGATTATGGTATTCTCACATTAAAGTGAATGTGTGATTTACTTGTTATGGATGCTAGTCATTTATGTCTACACGGTATTTATGGGTTGTCAATTAAACTTTCTAAGGTTTGTATAATAACATTCACTAAAGACTAAGTTCTTAAATTTAATCTTGAAGTTAAAGGTCTCTTATTGCTAACTTGAATGTGTAATATCCTTGTTACAAACAATGGTAGCTCTTTCTAACGAAGAGGGAAAAAGGAGAAAGATTAGTAAAAAGAAAAAAGAAAAAAGAGATTAGATCTAACAAAAAATGATGTTTTAGAATGCAGTTGTCGTAATTGGAAAAATACAAAATTTATGTTTTTTAAAAATTGATGTCTTTTTAATTTTTGGTAACAAGAAATAATAAGAATGTTCAGACAATATCACCATCATCATCATTAACACTCAACTGAAGTCCCACTGAGACGCGAGATCTGAGAAGGTCTGATAAGACTAGCCTTACCCCAACCGAGTGTTAGCAAAAATAAAATAAATAATTAAATCAAAATAGCTTATCTAAATTCAAGGCATCATGAAACTACTGCCCTAAGTCGGAAATTTTCCTTCAAGGTGCAGCAGGACTACAGGATTCGACCCTAAGGTTAACACCTTCTCCACTAACTTCGGTGCACTCCAAAGGATATAGAGTTAGGAACTGTCTCTATGAATGAAGAAGAAAAGTAGAAAATGCAAAATAAAGCATATATGTGTGCAATAAAATACGAAAGAATATATGGGCGTAAGGCGACTGTCTGTAGAAAAAGATACTTGCATTAGAAAGAGAGAATACAAGACGCAAGAGAGATGAAAAAAGAAGATATATGTTTGTCTTTCAGAGGAGATTTATATAAAAAATAAAGGAACATTAATAATAATAATAATGGGAATAAACGTATAATGTTACTGGGTAATTATAAGGTAATAATGGTATAACAATATGAACGTTTTGGTGAAACTCTCGTACTCTTTCAACGTGGGACACAAATTAAAGAAAAAGAGATGTTCCAAATTTTGGAACAACATCAATACTAAGTAAAGAGGTTGTTTCCGATAGATTCATCTGTAATGTTAAGACAATATATTTTTATAAAATATTGCTTTTCAAAATCAAAACAAAAAGTTTTAAAGAGAGAAACAAACGCTCTCTTAATTCTCTTTCCAAATTGATAATTTTCAAAAAAGAGTAGAAATCACGGCGTGTAAGAAAAAGAGAAATTTCAAGAATTATCCTTTTAAAAATAAATTACTCAAATCACCTTTATAATATATTTAAATTTAAACAGCTTAGTTAGCACGTGAGTGACCACGAATGGCCACCCCAAGCTGGCTATGTAGTCGGACCATATTTTAAATATATGAAATTGTTCGTCGTTTATTATATTTGAATTATACATTTTAGTGGAGGCTCAACTTGTTGATAGAGCGTGTTACTTACCCGGCAATCTGTCAGCACTGCTAAAGTTGGGCTCAATAATTCCCAATGCAAGTGTAAAATCTACTTTGGAGCATAATATCAATACTATCAAAAAGTAGGGTAATAATGAACCAAAGGCCCAAGGAATCAGGCTAAAGGGAAATGAAAACATTAATGTTTACCCATTCGTACACAGATTCTCCTTGCAAAATAATACTTCCTTCCGTTCAGCGACTGGAATAGTGCATGTGTTCAAATTCTTTCTCGGAAGTCAATCCACTTAGTGTTGGTTAATTTGGTGGGTAATACGTCTCTGATGATGGAAAGCTGGCTAACCGTCATTGTTGAAATTCTAGTAATATAATCTTCTTGGAAGAAAAAAGATGCAAGAAATTGTTCAAGTTATTCTTTCTTTTCCTCATCTTTAAGACCATGGTTGTGTATGCTCATTGATTTTGTGATCGCTTTCTTTGTTACAGTCCCTCTTTTATGAGAACAGATCTACACATCTGCAAAAGTCTTCCTCGCTCAGAAGGCCATTTCTATTAAATCTTGTTACAATGCTCATTCTTTTTGCTCATACAGAGGTTCATAAAGAATTACCGCACCACGATATGTATGTTCCAAGCTTTTGAAAATGGCTCGTCACTGTACCCGATTATCGTCGTGATGATGAACCTGTCAACAATTTTAAAGTTGTAACAAAAAGTATGAAACTATATAACTAGTTGAAACGCAAGCATGAAGGATAAGCTGAAATTTCTTGCCTGGTACAACTTTTCATCCTTCAAGCTTGAAGTTCTAAGCTTGAGCTCTCCTCTGCTGGTTGTCATCTCATCTAATATTTCAGCACTGTAGGAATCATCTTGACTCTCGTCGGTCATCGTATCAACTGGTTCTCCTTCCTGCATCATGTTTGTAAGTACAAGAACGCTTATGCATACAAAGAAAGCTAGAAAACTAAGGAAAATTTATGGAGTTCTAATATATACTGTCCCATTTCGGGGGCAAAATTTTCCAGTACGTGAACGATATGTATTCCTCAGTTCATCAAAAAGAAATAGACGAACTTGAGTATAAATTCGGAGTGCAAATTAACAACATCGTCCATTTTGGCGTCATGTATGCCAGTCATAACCATGAATTCCCTACACTACGTGTGATTAAAGAAGAGCTCCATTAACCTCATCAATTCACAGTTAAATGGAAGAAATTTCATGCAAAATTGTATAGTATAGATTCTATATCTTTTCAGCTCATAGTCTGGAAGGTAATACCATATGGTGCTACTTTGTTAATTGAACAAGTATACAGTTACCTACGATTATATCAGCAGCACGAAGGATAGATAACATACAGTGGGTGATAAAGACAAATTCCGTGGTGAACCACCAGCAATTTCTTCATATTCAGCAGCATCCAATACTCGAAGGTGGTTAGGATGGAATATCTTGGGAAGGAAGTGTTGTCTTATGATAATGAGAAAGAAAAATGGCAGCGGGAACAAGATTCCAGCAATGGGTATGCATGTAATTCCAAAACAAACCAAGAGGTATATGAATTGCAAGATTGTGAAGAAAGCAATGCGCTTGAATGGCACCGATTCCAAGAATGAAGCATGCACGCCTTTCAGGACTCTGTTCAAACAAAAAGGAAAAGATATTGAGTGTTGCGTTTATAATAAGTTAATGTCATCTTATATCAGTTACACCCTAGTTCATAAGCTACGGGCCGGGTTGTGTTTCCAGTTTAATGATACTTGACGGATTATTTGACTCTTCAACATATGGAGAAAGTGAAATCCCATAAGGCGGAACATTTCACTCTGTTCAGAAAATGCCATAAAGAATGTTCTATAAATCCATGCTTCTGGAGAAAGTAAAATTGCAGAACACAGAGGCTCCCACGGTATATTATACTTGCTTCCATGCTAATTTTAAGGCATGTGACTTACCTGTAACGTCTACTAGGAGTAATGAAGAGCAACAGCATCCTTTCCCAAAATTGATTCCCCGGAAGACTATCTATTGCCATATAAGCAAAATATCCCCAGAGAACTGAAGTGGGTATCATTCTGAGTACAGGCACGAGAAATACGGCTAACCCAACAAAGATTGACTGCAACAGGTTGCTTATTCTTTGTTCATTTACTCTTACAGGCAAATAAACATCAACGTGTTTGTCAGGATCAAATTTGCAATTGGAATCATCCCCATCATTCGATTTCATTACAGCTGCTTTCAACTCCTCCAACTCTTTATCTACTGAAGAGGTCTGCAGCAAGATTCCCATTAAAAATAGTCGGCACGTACTCACGCACACCCAAATTTTCATTTGCGACATATAACCTACAAGCATTGATCACTTACAGGAGAAGATCGATCCATTTCTATAAACACATCATGCATTCTCCCGTAAATTTCTGAAATGCTAGCTCTTCTTCCTATGCATTCCTTGGCACTTTTTATCATCTTCTTTCGAATAAGCTATACGTCGCGATTATACGTATAAGAATAATAACAAAGCTTTTAATTCTGACTAATAAAATGAAATTTAACATCATTAGCTCTTGTCCCGCACCTGTCTTTTGAGAAGTGCAAGACTTTTCGTGTGCATGGGTGACTGGGGAAGGACACCATTTGATGGAGGGAGTCCAAGCAATCCACAGATTAAAGTCTTGAGTTTGCAAAAGAAAATAAAATTCAAATGTTAGGCCTGAAATGAATAAAATGACGGATGGAAAAAAATAAATTTCCCGTCATGAGTAGTATACCATAAATCCAAGCAACAGGATATCATAATGATAAGCAGATGGATTTTTGAGATTAAATTCCTTTTGTTGTGCCAATTGTGAAGCTACACTGTGATCGAAGAAGTATAGGCCAGCTATCATAATGGCCGGTACAAGGGCAGCAAAGATATAAGCCACTGGAACCTTCCCCATATCCTGCATGCTAAGTCTACACTCATGAGTACTATTTGAGGTCAAACTTAAATTCTGAGATCCAATTAGCCATGTCAACATGTAATACCAATCATTTCAATAACAAATGTGTTTTGCATCTGACTATAACCTTGACAACTGTCCAATGATACAGTGACTCAGAGTCCCAGAAAAGTGGAGAATCCAGCCTTCTGGGAACTCCAGTAGGAACTTTGCTGGGTACACAGTAAGACAATGTTGTCCAGACCAGGACCATTACGGGAACACCATAATCCGCCGTAAAACTACGGAACCACCCTGTTATAGAAGGCACAAAAAATAAATATGAAAAGTACTTGAAATTCGAAACAAATAAATAAGCTTCTATAAATTGGCACATCTACTTTTGTTGGGTGTTAAGAATTGTCACATACTGTTGTCAGTTCATTCACCTGTGCCATATCGCCATGATCTTGCCTTCCTGCTCTTAATGGCAGTAAATAGCAGACCAAACGAGAAAATGATAGCAAGCAAACCATTGGTATATACCCATTGAAACTGATACTTTTCCAACGTTGGGTTTTTATCTTTAGGAATACGGAACTCATCAACTAGCCCCTATAATTCAAAAGTAAACATGACTACCCGCACTGGTAAATCAGCTGCAATTTACAATGCATCATCAAAAACACCAACGACCAAAAAAAAAGTAAGAAGTGAGAGATTCTTATACCGAAATGGCCTCTTTAAAGAAAAGAACTGCAATCAACATGCCAAAAAGCTCTCCTGCAACTCTTGTGAATTTTGTAATGATATATCCCGCATTAAAAATAGCAAGAAGCAAGAGCATGAGGGCTGTCCAGACACAGACCCTGTATTAAGAAAACAATGCTTCCATGATAATACATTTCTTGCGTAAAATCAAAAAGCCCACACACTATGCTCTAATTATATAACTCACCACCCTGCCCAGGCCAAGTACAATTGACGCCCCAACTCGAACCTTCCTTTGCTGAAACTGTACATGTAGCTATACATTATAACAGTGGGTTCGGCAACTCCTAGTATTAACAATGGCTGTCCTCCAAAAATTGAATGTATTATTCCACAAATTGCTGTAGAAGCTAACGTATCGACTGTGCTTAGGCTCCCATCTGACACAGGAAAAAACATAATTTTTAAGCTCAATTTATACATGTTTGTCTATATATATATATATATATATATGCCGTAAGCTGTACATGAACAAAATATGTATAAGCAGCAATTCCTTTTACCTACCCTAATAGGTAAAATTTTATATTATTTAAGAGAATCATCTTAGTAGATGCTTTTACCTGTGTCCCTACTCAATTGCTCCCCGAACGCAATAACCGGAAGCGCAGAAGCAAAGAAGATATAGGTTGTTGGAGCCATTATCCTGGTGTGAATATTTTCAGATTCATTTAGATGACAACCCGTTTGTCGGCTATTAAGAAAATAGTTGCACAATGCATAAGGGTTGCGTACCTGATTCCACAACAAAGAGTTCTATCCCAATCATTCTTATAACAAGCCGCTCTACCTTTCAAGTCCTTGATAATTCCCTTAAACGGAGACCTTATGCTCTGCATTTCTTACAAGGCAAACTGAAAAAGAAAAAAAAATACACCCCTTTATAGGTTAACTAGATTAATCAAGAACTACTTGCTGTTAAGATGCGGAGCGTGGGATGAAACTTGGAAATGACAATTTCCAAATCAATAAAAGTCGATTCACATGAAAAACATAACAGCCAAACGATAGCATTTGTTCAATACCATGCACGTAAACAACTAAAGTATCACCATCACCATAATGTATACACATTTCTCCTCCATAACCACGATGAAAACCCGTATATAAAATGAAAAAAAATGAAAATATTACAATGAAAACTGGATATAATTATTGTCACAAAGATAACCTGTTCTCGTTGGAAGAATGGCTAACCTGAACCTCACCTATATGTTGATGGCGATAGTGAACGAGGAGAGAAAAAATAAAAGAGAGGATAGAAAATAAAAAAGAAAAATCGGAAATGTGACGGACTTGAGGTGAAGGAAGAGGAAGAGAAGGCGGCGCAAAGCGGTCGTTGGGGTGGTGGTGGTACGGAAAAAAAGAAGAAGAAGAAAGGCCTTTTTCCGCCTCCTGAAAATGTAAGAGAGAAAGAAAGAGAGAGAATTGCGGAGGGATGGCCAAACCGTAAAATGGAGAGCCTTCTATTTTTATATTTTTAAGTGCTTAAATAGAAATAAATAGACGAGTAATGTCAACAATTAAAAATATATTATTAGTAATTTCCACATTCCGAAATGAATTTGGTCTAAATATCATGGCTGAATAACAGCCTTTCTGTTATTCGTTTATTTTAGGAAAAATTTTTAAAAAATTCTAATTTTTACTTAATTTTATAATATTAACTTAAACTTTTAAAATGGCCATAAAATATGTCAACCTTTAATATTTTACAAAAACAATTTGCCATTAGCCTTAAGGTAAATAGTGTTGATGTAAAATATCGAGAGGGCAAACCTATTAAATTCGTGCCTGACACATGATTTGTTAGTGTCACATAAAATTAAACATTGAAAATTTTTAAAAATAAAAATATGAAATCTTAAAATCTAGCCCTTATTTTTGTTTCTAACTTAAAAACCTAGCATTGTTCTCTCTAATGCATTCATAACTTAATTAGGAACCTCTAATGCTTTTACTATGTAATCCTTTGATAAGAGGATTTTTTTAATCTCGTATAAGATGTTTGAATACATACGGTTTGTGGTTAGAGCTAGTTGGGACTTCTCCCTCTTAAAGTCAGTAATTAGCTCTAACTAAGAAATGACTTCTTAAAAAGTTTATGAATCTTAAAATTCCTGTAAGAAGTTATTAAATTTAGAAATTTAACAAAAAAATTCAAGGATTAAGGGCAATAATCAACACAAAGTTAAAAGGAATTACAATTTAAGTTGAGCCAATGATTTGATTATCACTAAATCCTGACATAATACAATTAAGTGTAAAAGAGATTAAAAAACTAAGGAAGGAATTTTGCATAGATTTTTTGAATGAATCCTAGACATCCCCCCTAGTGGCTTATCTAGCTCAATACAAGACAAAAATGACATAAATTGAAAAACATGGAAAGAAATTTGTATTAACACAAATGTCCAAATCTCCTAACAAACTCCTGTAGAACTTTCCTTTTATTGATATCACCCTCTAATTGTCAAGCAATTATCTATAACATAATTGCCTTCCGTTTAAGATCTTTGTCCTCAAGGATGAAAATAAGGTTATTTCTTCATCAAATCATAATAATACTCCTATGTATAATGTTTTAGAGGCCTATTCTTCCATTTAATTAACACTGGTGGTAGTAGTTCTATCCCTATGAACTAGTTTCTCTTATTGTGTATAATTTCTATTGACTTTACTTGCCTTAATATCTTGATTTTGATTACAAATTATTGTGTTTTGATCCAAATGCAAGATGAATTGAGTGAAAATAGTGTGAATATTGCATGTTTTGTGAATTTTGCATGAAAAAAAGAAAGTTCACGTAAGTTTTACAAGAAACGAAAAAAATAAATAAAGGGAGGGGGGACTAAAGGACTTGTCATCACCGTGACAAGTTTAATTACGATGGTGATACTTGACCAACCCTCACAAGGGTGACAAACAAAGTAACCCTATGACACGTCTTTCCTTTAATTCATCTACTTATTAAGTGGTATCTGCAGGTTGAAGGCTTGAAAATTTAGACCTAAAATGAGACTACAAATAGAAAGAAGAGAGAAGGGTGGCAACACATTCTATCATTTGACTTATTCTTCACATCCGAGACACACTAGGACATTCTGGGGACACAAAAATAGATAGTGAAAAAGAAGGCGGATAAGAGAGGAGAGAAAGCAGAGACCAGTTAGGTGAGGTGAAGAAGAAAATAAAAAAGAGGTGGAAACCGCTTGAGCATCCGATCATCTAGGTGAGAACCAAGAAGGATCAAAAGACGAGAGCCAAAGTAGAGAGCTTGAGAGTGCAAGAGACCACTCCAACTCCTTTATCTGATCATTGTTTGCTTGTTTTGTTCTTCATTTTTTGCATATTTCTCTATGTTTTACTTTTATGTTGTTTACTGAAGTTACTACCTGTTAACTTAACCAATTGATACTCAGTTATCTTTTAATAATTCATTTGGTTATTTACTTGGATTATTGCTTAAACACTTCTCTTATACTGATAAAGATGAGATTGAAGTATTTGAATATGATGAATCGTGTTATTTCCATAATGGGTTGATCTCTTTTTCTTGAGGATTAATATAGTTATTTTAGTCAAATATGCATGATTGAGGGACTACGTTATTATCTTATGTTTGCTATAGTTTCTAAACTAAATGGATGTAATAGTATGTTGGACCCTACTTCTGAAGCCCAACATTCAAAGACAATTAACAGTCAAATCACATTGCAAATTTTTTTTAAAACAATTAAAGCGTATGCGAAAAATCGATAATCAAATCGGCCCAATTTATTTAAAACCATTTCAGTCACAAAGATGCAAACATTATTACACACATCAGAGTTTCAGTAATCACTTGGGCTCATTACAGAACACGATGTTTGTTTTCACAATATCTTTACATTTCAAAAATCACCCCTTTTGCTTTATTACAAATACCAAATACAAAATACAAACTACACGTGATACCATTGAATGCTCATGCTTAGAATGATTTGAAAATACAAAAAGTTCCTGAACTAGCTTAATTACAAAAGTCTTTAACTATCTTGGAATTTCAATGCCTTGCAAAGATCGCTAATCTTCTCTTTCTGCACCTGAGGAGGGAAGCGTGGGGTGTGTATGTATATATGTATATCTAGCATTCATACTTTATTCAAGCAAATTAAACATTCATCAAATTTAGCTCAAATAACATAACCGCTCATAACACATGGCACTCAATATGCTTCATACTTGACAATTTAAAAAAATACAATGCACAACAAATGGCTCGAGGGTTCCATGAAACAAAATGAGGAAACTAAAGTTTACCCCATGAAAAGAATGAGTCTATTTTTCGGAGCTCATATGCCACAAGCGGGCAGTCGAGAGAAGGCTCTTGTCAACGTACACGTGACAAATAGAATGATTCCACTCTCGCCCAAACAGAAGCACATAAACATGCTCAAATCATTTTATCAAATGCTTTCATACTTTTCATTTATACAAAATGCCATGACAAATATCAAGGCATAACATTGATCAAAACACAATTTATTTATATCACATATCCACACATAGGCAAGAATTTGCCCAATCACATAATAACTATAAATACATTACCCACCTAATTAGCTCGTGAATAGCAAGTCAAGCTTGCCTTTCCCTTTGTTCTTGTTTAGGGTTTCCTTAGTTCCCTACAATAATCAAGGTTTCATTCAAAACAACATTTCAATAAAATTTAAAAACTTCAAAAATTACAAAAATTTCAACCAAACATAAACTGAGCTCAAATCTAACCTACTCATAACTCATCTAGGTTAAAAACCCAAGATCTAGTTTAGGAACCCTAAAATCAATTGGGTTCTCCTACTCCATTTTCTTCTCACACCAACTTTTTTCCATTCTCTACACTAACTCTTTTCCTTTAATAAAGCAAGAAGGAAAGCTGGTTAACCTACGTTAACAAGTTTGATTTCTCTCCTTTCCTTTTTTCTCCGAAACCTTTCTCCTCTCTCTTTTAATTTCATTTTCTCTCTCTTCTTCCTCTTCAATTCACGATTTTCTCCTCTTCACAAGCAAAACAACACATATTTATCCCATTTCTACCTTTAATGAGCCTAAAGAGTCCATCTTACCCTTAA
The DNA here is from genome assembly GCA_027479065.1 of Erythroxylum brevipes. NCBI lineage: Eukaryota > Viridiplantae > Streptophyta > Magnoliopsida > Malpighiales > Erythroxylaceae > Erythroxylum > Erythroxylum brevipes. The sequence goes on from JANIHY010000001.1 coordinate 12,376,384, forward strand.
TTATAAGCTTATGTTCTTCTATACTAAAGTGATCTCCCAAAAACGTCCTTGAACATCCTTATTATATTACACTTTAATTTTCACTTGCCAATTCAACAAATCCTACTAACCTTGACAAAAGTATAGTTCTAAAATTAAATCTATCAAAACTCCAAAATTACTTTAAATCATGTTTACTTTAAATAAAAAAATTTCGGGATCCAACACAACAACTCTAGTTAAACCATAAGGGAAACTTCACACACCATGTATATTTCACGCACAAACTCAGAAGACCCAGTCTGGAAAATAGAAACTAACCCACGATATTTATCACTCAAAACACATGCACAGCATCAGATAAAAAGATCTGGAAAAATCAACCCATGGTGTTTGCAATCCCTGAGGACATGCACGTGCAGCTGTTCCAAAAAAAAAACAATTAACACACACAACTGTAGCTATTGTTCCACCCTCACAAGAGATTCACTTTGGCTATTGATAGGAGACGTGCACGACACAGACACACTTAAGCAAGAAGAGTTCAACTTCAAACACGCAGCTACTACTTCAAATTTAAACATGCAACAACCACTTCCCTTTATTTTCTTCTATCAGCAAAATCCACATAATCCAATAGTAACACAATTCAATTACCAATATGTCCAACTGTAAAACACTTCAATTAGCAACATGATAATAGACTTCAATATAGTGTAGAATTCTTTCATAACTATAAGTGTGCCAACCACATCATTTGAAACCCACTACAATTAATATTTTATATGTCCAATTAAGATGTTAAAACTAAATAGAAGATATATATATTAACAATAAGCATATTGAATATTGACTGAATTAGCTTAACTGAAGTGTTTGGGTTTGATGAACTTAAAATATAAAGGAAAGCCATTAATTCGGTAGTATCAAGCTTTCACATGTCCTGGCTTTCTATAATAATTGCAAATTGCATTAGGATTGAACCTATTATCCTTTCCATTATTTCCTTGTTTGGTACCAGAATTATAATCAGCAGAAATTACATTCATGGTTAAAGACTCTTGAATCATGAATAAAAATTGAGTAAATAGAAGCAATGTTAGGAATAGGTTTGCATCATCAATATCTGACCTCTAATCACAGCATAGGAATTATTAAGCCCCGTAAGAAGTTGAATGACTTTATGATCTTCTTGTATTTTTTCCATGACACTTGCAACGGCACACGTACAGACAGGAATTTCAGTAAGCAGTTTATATTCGTCCCAAATACATTTCATCTTAGTGAATTAAGTTGAGACGCTATCGGCTCCTTGGGAAGTTGAATACAGATCCTTCTGGATTTGATAAATCACTGCTCCATTGGATTGCTCATATCGTTTATTTAATTCAAACCATACTTCACGAGCTGTGCTGAAATATGATAACCTCTCAGCAATTTCTTTTCTCAGAGAGTTTAATAGACAGCTTATGACCGTTGAATTACATCTATTCAAGTTATTGAGGAGAGGTGAATCTGAATCAGGCTTCACGACATCTCTATGTACAAATCCAAGTTTGTTCTTAGTCGAGAGAGCTAAAACAATAGCTCTTTTCCAGACGCCAAAACCTGTTCCATCAAAAGCTTTTGACACAAGTAGAGTTCCAGGATTGTCTACATAATTTAGATAGAAAGGATTTGAGACATCCAAGGCTGGATTGGCTGAAGATGTAATTGAGTTGATGGTTGTTTCCATGACGAGAGTGAGCGTGAGAGAAGACAGTAAATAGAAATTGATGACAGAGGAAACGGAGAAAACGAGAGGAGAGGACAAGAGAAAATTAGGATCGAACGTGGTGCTCTGGTGCCATACAAGTTGACGTTCCTCTCTGCTAGCGTTGTATTGTTGCGTTGATAATACATAACATCATCAGATTGAACGAGGATCTAGAGCCCATTGAATATCAGTTGCGCGTAACATATCCATGGAGACCGCAGATTGGGAAACAGCAGAAATGGATACCAACGGGTCGAACTTTCAAATCAGGTGGTTATTAGGAATTAATTATTAGTAAAAGGTGATGAGAAGTATGTTATCAATGAAGTGACTAGAAACGGAGCAATAGGCGCAAGCACATCAACAGCTCTTAACGCAAACACGGTGGAGACAGCTAATGGAGACATAACAGCCGTGATTAATCCCCTTAAACCAGCCAATGAAATTGTCGAATGCATAGTAGCAGATGCAAACATATCGACTGCTCTTAATACCCGCCTAGTGGAGACATCGAAGGAAGAAATTGCAACAGTCTAAGATCGTAATGTAACAGAAGGTGGCATCTAACGCAAGCTGTATGGCAGAGAGTAATGCCGAAAATATGGTGAATAAATGCAATGAATCTCCTGGCAAAACACAGCTTCCAATTTAGATGGAAATGGCCCCTGAATTTGAACCTGTCATTAGGCGTAGATCGAATAGAAAGAAAAGACTCTCCCTAGGAGAGACAACTACATGAATTTTCTTACATGGAATTTCAGAGGGCTAATGCCCCTAATAAACAACCGATGATCAGAGATGTTATTTTGCAGAACCATGTTATCTTGGCTGGTATTTTGAAAACGAGTATAAGAAGCGAGAGCAGCAATATGTTGAACTATTTTCCAGCTAAATGGCACAGTATATTCAACAACACCTTTTGTCATCCCAATGGCAGAATTTTTGTCTCCTGTGACTCTCATGCACTATCTATCCTCTCATGCACTATCTGTTGGAGAAGATGAATTTGCATGCTAAACTCCTCTGTTGCTTTTGCTGTCCAAACTGGAAAAAGAGATTTGCTGCAGAGAAAAATAAAAGGAAGCAGAGATTTGCTGCAGAGATATTTTGTGTTTAATGTTTAAAGCTGTTCTGTTCATAGGAATGGAGTAGGACAAATTTTTTGGGGTGTGTTGGTCAATGCTGTAATAGCATATCGAATATTTCTGTTTTGCTGTTTTTATGCTTCTTACCTTTATGCTGCTAGAAGTACTGTCATAGCTTAAATAGTTAATTTCGGGGGAAGGAAAGTTGTTAGCTTAAAATAGGTATTATTGCAGATGAAAGTTGTATTCTGCATAAGTCCACTTTAGATGTTTGTATTCCTTTATATACGAAATCAAAGGGAACGTTTTTGGTGTGTGCCCCACTTTTACACTATCTATCCTCTCATCTAGCGTAACAAATCAAATGATTCATTTAGAGGTTGCAATTGGACAACTCAACCAAAGATTATTTATCTCATTCATATATGCACGTAACAATGCTTATCAAAGAAATTTTCTCTGGAATCACATTAAACAACTTGCCACTTGACACTTGAATGTTATCGGGTAACTTCAATTCTATTCTAAGAACTGAGGAAGCTGAGGGACCATGGTCAGTTTGTACTCCTTGCATGGATCTTGGCAGATGTTTGGAGGAAGCTCAATGCACTGATATAACAATGGGAAGATGCTTCTATACATGGACAAACAAGCAATTGGGTTCTAATTTGATAAAGAAGAAGTTAAATGGAAGCGTTTCAAATCTCCATTGGATGAATCTATTTCCCCATTGCTTTTCAAAGTTTGCTAATAATCAGTTATCAGATCATACTCCCATTCTGACTTGTCTGACTATAGGAAAAATTGTCTACCCTTTCAGGTTCAATGAATTTTTGATGCAACTAGCTAGGTTTGAGGAAGGTTTATGGAAACTAAGCAATTTATCTGTAAGCAGAAGTTGCAATTAATCAAGCAAAAAAGAAGAGACTTTATAGTATTAATATTAACACACACCATCTTGTCAACACAGCTAAAGGAGAGTTGAAAGCTATACAACAACTACAATACACCAATCCTAGAAATTCGAAAATAGAAGCTAAAGAAACGGAAGCACTACACACAATTACTCTCAAGCACTGTTATTTGATTATTCCCTATATAAACAAAGAGCAAGAGTGGAATGGATGAAGCATCGAGACAGAAACACTAATGTTTTCCCATAGTGTCAAGAAAGCCGAGAAGCAAAATTATTTCACTTAACCACAACAACATTGATTTTGATTCTCAAACTCAACTTATACAAGGAGCTTATGAACACTTCAAAGAGCTTATGAGCAAGCCTACGGATGCATACTCTTCCAAATTATCTCTCAAACATATCCTAAATGACTCTCTTTCTTTAGAAGAAGCAACCTAATTAGCCAGACCTATCTCACTCTAGGTAATCGAGGACATAATTGCATCTCTTCATCCTCACAAAACCCTTAGACTTGATGGTTTCAATATTAATTTTTTCATGGAAACTTAGTCTCTCACCAGTAACATGGTTTCAGAAGCTATGATGGAATTCTTTAGTAAACGAACACTTCTTGATGCAATTCCGCAAGTTCACGGGTAATATTGTCCCACAGGGACTAATTGTGTAAGTACTAGGCTTGGATCACTCAATTAATTGGACTAGCAATTGTGTAAGAAAATGGAATTAAAATAAGAAATTTAACTAGCAAAAATAACAAAATTAAAGCTAAAGAAAAAATGTGAAAATCTCTAGGGGTTTAATTCGAATGGAATATGGTAAGCTTCAAGGATGGTTCAACTTTTAGCGTTTTCTATAGACTTTACCTAGATCAATTTATCAGGCAAATTTTGGTTGATAGAAGGTTGAGCCTAGAGTTTCTTAGATCCTTTTTCAAGGTATCAAAGAAATGTTATGCAATAATCCTAATTTACTATCGTAAACTAGCAATCAAGCATAATCCATTAAGTTCTTTGCTAACCTGGTTTTTTCTCTCATAAATTCAGTTTATGTCTAAATCTGAAATATATAAGTTTCCTATTTGGAGTTCTGTTATCAATTTTTACCTATCGGTTCTTTAATTAACAACTAACGTCAAGAAATGGTTGGTCAAACACAATACCAACAAAATCAATTTCAAAACAGAGAAATCAAATCCAAAAATCCATACAAATAAATCAACGGAGATTTAGTCCATAAAATTAGCTAAAATTTTCAACACAACCTTGAAGCTTTTGGAAAAACTACTCACTCATGTTAGGATAAAAACTACAAACATTAAATTGAACAACCAACATTAGGAGAAATCAGAAAATAATAAAGTAGAGAATGAATGAGTTTTTGGGTCTCCCTCTGATGCGTGTATACGTTGTGTGGGTCTGCTCCTGAAACTCTCGTCTCCAGCAGCTGCGTCCCTCCTCTGCGCTTGCTGTTCATGTTGATGGAGCCTCCCTTTTTTGTGTATGCTTCTTCAACTCCAAGAGTCCCCCTTGCTTGTTCGTTCCTTCCTCCAACCACCAACTCTTCAATCCTTTTGTTGCCACAGATGCTTCGATTCTCCTCTCTTTTCTTGCTTTTGCGTCGGTCACCTCGTTGGTCCCTCTAGTCTCACCAAGCTCACTTTCTTTGTGTCACGTTGAGAGCCTTTTTGTGTAATGGAATATGAAAATAACGTGAGTGGAGAGGATTCAAATGTAGAGTGAGTGCTCTTGCTTTTTTTTTCCTTGTAACGTTGGTCCCTCAATGTCCAAGTGAATGGAGAGGAATAAAAAACTGAGTAAGTAAAAAGAGACCCCTCTTGGTGTGTGCGTGAGTCCCCTCCACGTCCCTTTTTTGTTATTTTCACAGCTATTTATTCCTTAGTTGCCAACCAATGCTTAGTGGAAGGAGTATTGGCGTTATCAAAGATGAAATAGCGTTGGTGGAGCCCCCTTTGGTGTGGATCACAGCTGTCTTCAAGTCTCTAATTTGCTGGAGCTTTTGGCATAAATTCATCAAGGTGGATCCCCCCCTCTTTTGTCCACGCCCATAGCTTCCACTAGGTGATTTTTGTTTCTTCTTTTTATGGGTCCTTGGAGCTGTCCTCTCCAAGCCCACTCATCTATCTTCAACGTCCTCCAGTTGCCAACGTTGGAGAGTATTTTATATATATCTAGTGTAACGTCAATGCTCCTCATACTCACAAGTTCACGCCTAAACCCTTCTTCATGCACCAGCTAAACACGTCTCTTCTCTAACTTCTCACTTTCTCTCTTGGTATCCCAAAAAATGCGTGATTTTCTTGTTATCTTTTGCGGTGGTCTTCTCTTTCTTCCTATGGTCTGTCTTTTTGTATGAGTTTTGTGCTTCTTTGTGTCATTTGTTTTTGCCTCCCTCTAGATGCATGCATGGTCCTAAATTGCTGCATGGGTTGTTTTCTTCGCCCCCCATGTTCACGCCTCCAGCTCTTCTCTTTTAGTCTGCCTTGCGTGCGTATCTCTTCTAGCCTTGGCGTGGTGTTGAAGCATCATTTTTGTGTCTCCTCTTGTAGCAGATAATGACACCACCTATTCGGCATCCCACTTATCTTTCCCAAGATCAATCCTAAAAGTCATAGATAGTATATTCAGTAACTTCTTATGGACATGCTGCATGGAGAAAAGTCATCAAACTATTATGAAATGGAAAGAAATATGCACTCCTAAAAATTGAGATGGCTTGGGAATTTACTCCATTAAAAGCATGAACTCAATCTTACTCACCAAAAAGCTATGGTGACTAATGGAAGACAAACAATCTCTATAGTGCAAATGGATACATAGTTATTGAAAATTAATTCAAAATTTTAAAGTTGTTAAAATTCCTTTAGAATAGGTCTTAGATTATCTTAGAATAGGTCTTTAGATTATCTTTAATTTTATCTTATAAGCCAAATTTGATGGTTGAAAATTTTATTTTACTTTTTTGTATTTTGCCTATATAAGACAATCAAGTTTAATAATACGATGCATGGGAGTATTACGTATTATTTAATCTTTATCTTATCCCATCTTTTTCATTTTCTATTTTCTTTAAAAATTCCATCATGACATCAGAGCCTCAAAGATCTTAGAGGGGCCTATGAGTGATTAAGTGAGAAAACAAGAAAGTGAAAAGATGATGGATGAAACCTATCTAGCAAAGGTACCATCATCAAAGAAGAAAAGAAAAATTCCTCAATGTAACCATTAGAAGAAGCCTAATCATGAAAAGGAATATTGTTGGTACAAAGGAAAGCTTAAATGTTATAACTACAAAAGATTTGGTCATTTACAAAAGAATTGCATATCTAAAAAAGAAGAAAATGCAAATTTGGTTGAAGTGACTGAAGAAGAAAATTTGTTGGTGAGAAGTGTATCATATAGTGAAGAAACTCTTTTTTGAATTAATTGATAGAAGTGCTCAACAATAGAAAGTCGGTGAGAAGTACACCAAGATGTATTTGGAGAGACGTGCTCTAATAATTATAGGTTGATGAGAAGGACATCAACGGGCACTACAAGAAAAATAAAGTTTAGCGACGAAATTTACCGACAGAACTTGTAAATATTCCGTCGGTAAGCTTATTTAGCGACGGAATTTATTCACGAAAAAAGGCATCGAAGATATGGCAGTTACTAAATTTAAAGACGGACATTTTGCGTCGGTAAATTTACCGACGGAATTACCGAAGGTAAAAATTTTCGTAGGTAAATTTATCGACGGTTATTTTGTTCATTCAGTAAATTTTTCTGATAGAAAATTACCAACGAATTTTGTAATTTCTTCGGTAATTAGCGACGGAATTTTGTTCGTCTGTAAAATCCAATATATTTACCAACGGAAAAAAAATCCGTCGGTAAATTTACTGAAAACTATTTTTTAAAATTTACCTGCAAAGTGTTTAGTTTCTCTGGAAGACACCATGAAGAGAACTTCATTATTTCAAGTAAAAAAATTAAAATATTAAACTTCATACTAAAACAGAACTGAAATCATTTTTTCAAATAACAAACATTTCATCAAACACCATACATTTATAGTTTATCACATTGAAGCATTCATAAACAGTACATTTACATATCAGAACACTCAATCTCTCGGACCCTCGGTTCGAGATTTTAAACATAATAATTCACATTCGCAGACAATTTACAGAACATTTAACAGTCAAAGATTGAGGAACCAACTAGGTTACTCATCTGTAACTTCCGAGCTACTGCCTGGAAGTCCCAGCAATATCCGTGGACTGTCGATCCAACGGTGCCTCTATAACAAT
>JANIHY010000001.1:12433800-12445852 GCA_027479065.1 Erythroxylum brevipes
TATTTTTTATTGAACATTATTAGTGTTAATTTAATTTATTTTATGTTATTTATTTTTATTTTATTTTATTTTATCTTTTTATCCCTTTTTGTTTATATTTTGCAAGGATGGTTATACATAATATCATATAGACTTTTCATCGGATTCAGAACATTGTAAATATTATTACTCAGAGACGTACCAAGTTACACCTTTCTCATTTTTGGAGTTTTTATTCATATTTTATTTATTTATGCTCCTATTGTTTACATTGGAGACAATGCACAAGTTTAAGTGTGGGGAAGGGATTTCTTAAGCTTTAATTTTGTAATGTTTTTTCATAAATTCTCATTAACTGGTGTCCCAATTTAGTTAAAATTTGTCCAAATTACTTTATATTATTATTAGATTTAATTAGTGTGCAAAAGGATGAGAGTTAGAATAAACTTGCTTTTACAAGTCATATTTTTAGTAATCATGACAATAATTAATTTTAATGAAAATTGAATATTATTTACACATCTGAAGCATTTTTGTCACATTTTAAGTCTAAGAACAAATACATCACTATTTGAAGTTGATGCATTCTTTCATATGTGTTAGCACGCATAGTTAGATGATTTTATAACTTGCTTTTATTATCCATATCAAGACGATCACATTTGTTATATTATTAGCATTGAAATGATAAAGGCATTTAGATTTAACCCTTGCTTTAGCCTATTTTTTTGATTATGATCCTACCATATTTTATCCCCTAGGAGTAACCACTTTTGAGACTTGGCCATTTTATTAATTATAACTACATTAATAGTCTTTACCTTATTTTTTCTTGAAATCATTAAGTAGTTACTTGTTTACACTCCAACTCTTCAAAATTACATCAAACCTAATCAACAAGTTATTCGATGATGAAGAAAATGGAAGAGAATTTCAATGTTGAATGTTTCAATGAAGAACACAGCTTCAGTATCTCTTCCTAACCGAAACACGATCTACGTGTGCTCCATCATTCATAGCCACATGTCACCATGCATGTAAGTCATTTGTCAATATTTAATAAGTCCACGTGTCACACTAAGATTGGTCCAAATTTCAATATTTTTCCTAAAATTCACCAAAAATTTTGAAATAATCATAATATTCTCCAAATAAATTTTCACTACAAATAATCCACAATTCATATTTTAATCACATTAATAACGCAATTATACTCGAAAATGTCAATGAATGCATGTATAATCATTTTAATGTGTAAAAATGTGCATGTCATATTTAACTTAAATATGATATGCATTTCCTAATGTCTCAGTAATTTTCTCATTTATACTATTCTAGCCTTAACATGGGTAATAGGGTATTACACTTTATAGTCTTAGATTTGACATCTGTTTCACTTTAACAACTTCCTTATAGAATTTCTAGGTTTTAAGGAAGTAATTAAGAGAAGGCTTAGCTCTAACTTCAGAGGCACTAAGCAATTCAATGCTATCAAAAAAAACTTATTCGTATTTATGATGAACTCAAGGCTTTCCATAAAGCCAATGATGGAAACCTCCATCATCTCCTAAACATTGTAAAATTAAACCTTGAGAAAGCTCAAACTAACTTATAACTCAACCCTAACAACTCCTCTTTTCAAAAAGTAGAAAAAAAAGTCTTTGAGCAACTTCATCTAGACTGCTAACTTTGATTAAAAATACAAGGTGGAGATAAAAATACTTTATTCTTTCACATATTTGTGTTAACTAAAAAGGCCTCTAACAAAATAGTCACCCTAGCATCAAATGGATCAATTCTTCACAATTAATTTTAATTTATATTTGAGGTTCAAAGTTATTTCACTCAATTGCTTCGTACTTCCTCCACCACTTCTTCATCTTTAAGATCGATAGAGTAGATTATTCAGCAAAAGCTAAATGCTAATATTAAGGAGAATATTTATCTGTCTTTGTAACAACTAAAATTGAAAATGTCAGCTCAATGTAAAGCTCTTGATCCTGATGGTTTCAAAATCCTATTCATTTTAGAAAATTAGGACATCCTAAGGAAAACTATTATAGAAGCGGTTTAGGAGTTCCTTTTTTTTATTTAAAAAAACTCCTTAATGAGCTCAACCATACATTCATCACTCTAATTCCGAAGGGTAAAAAGAACAAGTCCTTAATAAATTTCAAGCCTATTTCATGTTGTTCTTCAATTTTTAAAATCATATCTAAATTGATTGCAAAGACTTCGAAATACACCCTTCCTGAACTAATTGATCCTACTCAATGTGCATACATTCCTAATAGACACATTGGAGATAATATAGCTTTAGCTCAAGATTTGTTCAAGCAATATAATAGGAGAAATAGTAGGGAAAAGTATGCCTTCAACTAGAAACTAATTTAGGTTGATTGAAAATCACTAATAAAAGGGATAAATTTTTGTTAAAAATCTTACCTTTATGAAGTTCTATACGTTTCCAATAGATTTTTGGATTTTTAATCTTCAAATTTTCCTCTTTAATCTACTACAAGAGAAACAAAATTAAAAAAAAAATACATGAGAAAAGCTTCATATGTAGGAGAAAGATAGTGTTGGTACACTTACCAGCTGCAAATATGGAGAATAAGAATAAGTTATTTTCATTAGTTTTATTCCAACTTACCTTTGTCCTCTCTTTATATAAATTCCCTTCTATCTTATTTTTATGGGCTGTGTTGGGTTTTATGGGCTTTACAACCATATAGCAGCAAAGGAATCCTAATTGGGGTTAAGATTAAGAGGATCATATAAGAAAGAAAGGAGAGCAACATTTGGAGTAGGTAGGGTCGGGATCAGAGACACAAGTAAAGTGTAGAAAGAAGAAATCTATTAGCAAAGAGGGAGAAGCCCATACAATAAAGAAAAAAGGAAAACCAGTTACTAATATTTCCAGCAAGCTAACCGGGAGATTGATGCAACCATTGGGTTCCAAGATATATTGGTACAACATTATATGGAATAAGTATTTGATTCCTAGAAACTCATTTTTTTATGTGGCTGATAATGAAAAATAAACTAAGTATAGTGGACAAGTTGCATTTTCTGGTAGTAGATAAGAGTTGCAATTAAATGAGGTTTTGTATTTCTTTGTGAGATTAATTCCTCATTTACTTACGTAAGGATAAATATTAAAAATCATCCTCATGCTGGAAATTATTTTTATTAAAAATAAAAGGTGTTATTGTTCGCATTCCACTGTAATATTTAATATAGAAGAAACAAAACAAGTTTGGAATAATCATTTCTTTAAAAAATAGATATTGAGTTAGAAATATGAAACAAAGATACACTTTTATGTTGTTATTGCATTTCTCAAAAGTAAATTTATAACTAAATTAGAAAAGAGTCTAACTTGGATAGATGAGAAGTTATTTTCATTAAAAAATAATAATAATTAGATTTTATAGAACATAATTTGAAAAACCTTAAACTAGAACATCATAATCATAACTTCTCAAAATCATAAAATAACATAGCAACCGAATTCGATCAAAGAAGAAGAAAAGTCAAAAGAAATCATTGTTAAGACATCTAAGCACACACTGGCAATGTAGTCCCATTCATAATTCAAGATCTTCAGTTTACGATCTTCGATAATTTAAAAAAGAAAAAAAACAATCGATCACCTTTGGACTCCACAATATACAGGAAAATTATAAATTCAGGTGAATGATGTACACAAGGTAATGAAGATGAAGACTATCAAAAATCAAGCATAGAAATGTAAGGTGCAGATTGACCATCAAGTTCACCTTGTTTGATCATCCTCAGCGTTAGAGAGACCATTTATCACAGTGTTTGATCAAGTTTGGCTAAACTTTATAATTTCTATAAAAATATCCAGTGGTGTCGTATGTTTACTTTCAACTACCAGCGTCACTAACGAGAACAAGGTGATCACCATCTCTAACAACATCTATACTCTCAACTTCAGCTCCATCTTTGGATAGAATTTTCTTGGGGTAGATTCCAAACTTTTGGGCACCCATGTCAAACACTTCTTGAAGAGTCTTTGGCAATAAAACAAGCTTTCCACCAACTTCACCTTTCTCAGGGCAGCTAAGAGTCACTCTGCAAGGTGAGCTCAAATTTCTGAAACCAGAAGTACGACTGGCATATCTAATTGGGTCATTCTCAGCAGCTCCTGAAAAGTAAATTTCTTTTGGCGTAAAAATCTAACAATGTAATAGAACTATTACTATACAGATAACAAATTTTCTAAGACATTCTGGTTGACTCTTGTTGATGATATGTTCTTATTCAATAACTTCCCTTCATTTTCAAAAGATAAATCTCAAAGTATAAGGATGATTTAGTAATCCTTAAAACAAAGAAGAACATGGTTTGGAAGGACTTAAAAAGCAGAGAAATTCTCACCAGTGTTAGCCGCTGACATTATGGCAAAAAGTGAGTTACTAAAATCGTTAACCCTTCGTCTTTGATGAGTTGCTGACCATGTTACTTCAGGAATACGCGGCATAGTATCATGACGTAAATATGGAGTTATAGAAGGTTCACTGCTGTACTTCGGAAGAGGCTTCAAAAGTGACTCTCCCTCCTTTTGGGGGCTTAATGGAATAGAAATTTTTCTCATCTCTTGTCGACCTTCAATCAAAATTTTAATATCTTCATGGCCCTGATACTCTGCTAAAGCCCTTGGGGTCCATCCATGAGCATCTGGCCTATCAATATCAGCTCCTTGATCTAAAAGGAACTGAACCATTTTGGTGTTTCCTTCAGATATTGCTGCATGAAGTGCTGTGGTTCCACCAACCGAAGGCAATGTAACATCCCCACCATACTCAACAATCTTCTTCAGTAAATTCAGATTGTTCTGTTCAGCAGCTGTGTACGCAAATTGACCCACATCCCCAGAAGATAAAGTCGCACCATTGTCAACCAGAAGTTTAGCTATAGAGTTGTACTCCCCAACCAATGCTTCCCATAGAGGAACGATGCCTTCTGAATCTGCATAAGTACAAAATAGTGAACCTTTCCCTCTCCCGTTTATTTTTTTTCTTTTTTCTCGTCTTCTTCAATCAACACAAACCAAGGTTGAAAGAAGCTTGAAGTGATAAACATATAACAGCAATGATGAAGAAAATATAATTTCTTTAAAAGAAAGCTTGCGTTCATCACAAATTAGGACCTGAGATGTCAGAAATCAATAACTCGAGTTGCATGTTACTAGGCATGATATTAAGAAGATAAAATTCAACATCATCAATACTATACTGAGAAATATGTCTGATTAGAATCCTGAACAAGTAAGCTTCTTTTATTATATTATTGTAGAGTTGAACACAGTTATGACAACCAAAATCAGCATATTTTCAATTTATTGCAAATGCATCAATTTTCACGAACTAGGGTTTAATAGAAGGCCAATTACCAATTGGTCAACAACAGGATGCATTTTAGTAGCAGGAGAAATCTAAATCGTTCATTTGAACTTCTACACAAACTGAGATCTACTCTACTAACGTCAAATATGCAGGGTTTTGATATCAAATTCTTGATAATGCTCTATAGTTCAAGAATCAAAAACTAATTGCAACTTTCATACAACAAGCTGCATATTCACGCAAGAGAGCTAATCTAGACCAAGGATCAACACATTGTAGACTATTTGTGTCGAAATTTTCAGAACTAAAATGCATGATTGCTACTAGCAGCACTGCATGGGGCATAGCTATGTAGCTACAAAGGAAGCTGCATCCCGTACAGAACCACTCCATTACTTAACCGGATGAAATAAAACAATAACCTCATCACAAACATGATGGGAGAGAACACGTGTTACTTGCATAAAACTGCAGCAATAAACTATATTCCATAGCCAGCCATGGATAAGTGCAATGTGAGCAGAAACAATTACCTATTTGTTGAAATTACAAACTGAAATTTCGACAGGTTAGATAGAAGCTTCTTTGGGACCGAAAGTGTACATGAGAAGACTTTTGTTTAATTAACGGTAAGGCATCACTCTCTAGGAAACAATAAATGACATTGGGAGTATGATTACATTTCAATAGTTTTGAAGGTAATGATGACATTGAAAGAAACTAGTTGTCATTGGTCAAGAAACAAAAAGATCGTGAAGAGCAGAATGATGATGAAACTACTTGTATATCATTTCCACATAACTCAATAATAGACTCAATAATTTGCTAGAAGTACCTCTTGCATTAGGATCTGCTCCATATTCGAGAAGTAGAACTATACAATGCTCACTCCCACTTGAAGCAGCAATATGCTGTTGAATGGAAAATAATTAATAGGCACATCAATATGTTCTTTAAGGAGAGGTAGTGCATATATTTAAGATACATATACTGACAAACTACAAATGCAATTAGTCATTACGCACCAATGCTGTCCGCCCATTGTTATCCAATTCATTTGGATCTGACCCCCGCCTCAGCAATTGCTGCAACATTAGATCATCGCCTCTCATCGCTGCAAAACATAAAGTAAGAGGTAAATCCAGTCTGCCCCGGGCCAGCATCTGCTCCGTGTCTGCCAAAATTGCTTGCATCGTAGGATCCTTCATTTCTTTCAGATGCTGCAGCAACCACAAGAATTATCGAGTTGTCAAAATTATCTTTCAAACTATCATAAAAAGAGAGGTTTCTCCATCAAACTTCCTTAACATATGTGGCTGTTATCTGTTAAAAGTTCCAGTTACAGCAGATTGCCGTAAAATGAGTTAAAATTGTTGTAATGTAGTGATTTTTATGCCACTGCTATATTACTACTATTCTGCAAATAGTATACAGTTCAGCCTCTCGGCAAATGAATCTGTGGGACCTAACTGAAACAAGACATAACTGAAGCATCTAACTATGGCGTTGAAGACATGAATCCTCGTAAGACCCCATAAGAGGGGACAAGCATTCAAGGGAAGGACAAGCATATAAAATGATGCACCAAAAAATAAATTAAATCTATGCCAAGATATTGAATCACAGTCACTCCTATAGAAAGGGGGAAGGAATGATCGCATTTCACTTTTTAATCCTACCATAGAAAGCTGACTTGCGCATCAGAATCTGCACTCTGGAAAGTACATCCGGGGGTATTGTTTTACTGGTCTATAAGTTTGAAGAATCAATCCCAGATAGAACACACCAGTCCCAGGATAAGTCATATTTCTCTTTCACCAAAAAACGATTTCTCGTGCGCTTTTGCCTACTTAAACACGGTAAATTCATGCTAAATGTATCAGGTGGAGTTATATCTTGTAGGAAATACAGCATCGACGTATTGCATTCCTATTTACCAAACAATTAATTGCTTGACGAGAATTAAACAACCAAATCAACTATTATCACAGGTAAACCTCGTTTTCAGATTTTTGCAAATGATATAATTTGCTCATAAACAGAGAAATGACGTTCCAAATAGAACTTTGTTCACTAGGCATATTGCTTGAAGAATTATATTTTAATCAACAGATGATTGTTATAACAATGGTAGAATGTTCATTAAACAGTCATTTTTACCTGAAGAAGATTGTTCATTATGATTGTTCCATCTCCTACATTGGCCTGAACGATGTTTAAGAAAACAGTACGGTTGAGACGCAACAGTTGACTCAACCGTTTAGTGCGAACTGTGAATATTTGTGGTCTGTAACAGAGCACACCGATTTCACCTATGATGTCTCCAGTCTTAGCTTCAGCAACCACCTGAAATCTTTGGTTAAAATCAGAAAATCAGTAATCTAACATATACAAGCTAAAGTTAGCAAAAACTTAAGCCAACCTACTGACACAAATTTGAAATCCTTAAACTTGCCTGTTCTACTCCATTCCTTTGCATGATGAATTCCTGAAAAGTATAGCTATGAATAAGCAACTACGACCCCCAGAACATGAGCATTTGACTTCCTAGTAACAAAAGCTAAGATAAAAGGAAGAAAAGATTTTTTGGTCTGTCATTCTACCTAAAGAGAATTGTGATAAAAACTTCTTTGCTCCCCCTCCTTTGCGTGATGACTGGAGAGGCAAAAAACATTTCTTGCTCAACTAATCTTGGTTTTTAAGTATGGAATCCTTTGAATTTTCAAATAGATCTTTTAAGTTCCTTGTATTCATAGCCAGACATGCATGCAAGGAGCAATGACAAGAAAATGGGACAGATGACGTTAAAATCATACCACGGTACCACTGACTAATATGTACAAGTCTGTGGGTGCTTCATTCTGCAAAATCACATCTTCTCTAGGAGGAAAGTACTCAGCCTTCATCTCTGAGACCTTGAAGAATTTAACATGTGGAGATCAAGCAAAGATCAAATTAAAAAGTGATAAAGGATGGAAATGATAGGCAATGCTCTCCAGAAATATAGTTTTTGTTTCTCAAACCCAGCTGTAAGGCAACTTTCTCCAGAAAAATAACTTTTTGGATTCAAAACAAGGTTCTTGTAATAATGAAATTGAAAAACTCTAATGAATATAAAGTTGCATGAGAACATAACTCTAATGTTTAGGTTTGCAACAAATTCTAAACCTGATTCACACAAATTTGAGTAATTTAGAACTTCAATTCTTGGCCAAGAGAAAATTTTTCTTCAACATAGCTAGACTTTAATATGTTGGAAATTTGTAAGGAACCTTGGATATTAAATAACTGCACAACAGAATTAGGTTGGCATTTCTAAAGACCCGAATGCAAAATCTTTGCTCATTACCTATTATGGAATTCCTAGGTTCAAGATCAAAAAAAAAACTCAGCTCTTTTTCAGAAATATAATAGAAGATGAATTACCAGCTGGAAGAGCAAATCATTTGATACCCCAAGGAACAAATACACCTTATCCACAAGTGAATAAAAGAGATAACTGGAAATGCTTGATCGTATGGCTTTGGGTAGGGAATCAAGAGTCTCTTGCTGCTGGAGTCCTTCTGCCCCAGCTTTGTACTTCAAACTTAAATGAGCAAGCATCTGATCTTGCAAGCGCATAGGTAGCTTGTTCCTGAGTGCGAAACTTGAGGCAGCTTGGATTGTATCTCTCTGTGATTTCCCAGAAAAGAGATTAAGATATAAAATCTTTAGAAAGCACTTAACAACCACTGTGATTGACAAAAATCTGAAGATGCATGCTCTGGTACCGTAAATTTCAATATTGCTCAAATTGGGACAATAGAAATAATGGTACCTGTAGTCTGGTTATCCTAAATCAACTTGTAACGCTCAAGAGAGGCATTTTATATTTAGGAACAGCATGTTATAAATATATATATATATATATAGATATAGATTTGTAAATATGTAAAGCGAAATGTGATGCTTTCAGTTGAATAACAAGCTTCACGTATATGTTTGTTCATATAATTTTATGGTTCATTTAAATATTCCAGCCATGAGTGTCCAAAGGGAAAGTAACATAGGAAGGCTCTGTTTAAGATGTTAGTAAAAAACCACAAGCGTATAGTAAAATGTGGAAGTTGAGATCTCCAAAAATAGTGTAAGAAGTCAATTTAAGAAGACTACTCACGAATTGCCTTGTTCGGCTCGTTGAATGGACAACCAGGTTGGTCATGTTACCAATCAAATAAGATGTGAGTCCAAGATTAAACATCATGTACACCATGACAAATATCATCTCCCCTTGATTCACAGCATGTAAATCACCATAGCCAGTTGTAGTGAGCGTGGTTATAGACCAGTAGATGGAAGTCACATAACGGACAGATAATTTTTCTTGGTGAAAATCCTCCCATACAGAACCAATCCATGTCTTTTTCGGATCGTGATAATGTGAAGCAAGGCGATAGTAGAAGCAGCCAGCCATGTGCACTACAAAAAGAGTGACCTGCAAGAACATTAAAAGCAAAGCTAGATTGTTTTAATAGTAAAAAGGGAAATCATTTCGCGAAATATTTAGCGCAAATATATACTCACACATATAAGCTTGGAGCATCGAACCCAAAAGTAGCTGAAATCCCTATGTTTTTCCAGTCTACCAAGGCACAACAAATATACGTACAATAGCCATCAGCAAGAACAAATTATTACTATAAGCAACTAAAATTGCTGGAACATTTAAAGGATAAGCAAAATCAACCTTGAGAAAAAACGACTAACTCTGCGAAGCCGCCATAGACGAAGCATACTGACATATCCATAGGACTGTAAATTATCAGGTAATATAAGCCTGATAACTTCAGATGGGACTGAGGAGATGACATCCAAGATGAACCAGGAAAGTAGGTACCTCTTGGCAATCTTGGCTTGATCATCGATAAGGAGATACGAAGATTTATCAAGATATGCAACAAAAAAAGTCAAAACAATGTCAATAGCAAAAAGTCCATTGACAATGTTATCAGCTACAGAGAGACCGAAGGGTGGTTTTTCAAGATATCCAAACTCAAACGGAGACACCCACGTCGTATAGAACACCAAAAACACCAGAAATGTCTCCCACATTCTACAACCGACAATCCAGAATTAAAAAAGGTAATTTGAGAAAAGAGAAGAGAAGAGGAGGAGGAGGAAGGAAACCTGTAACGAGCGTCATAAGGAGAAACAATCCATGGACGGAGTTTGAGGCGGCGAGTGCTGTTAGAGGCGCCGAGAGAGGGCAGAACTTCTCCCGTGAGACTAAAACTGCTTCCATCGTCTAACGAGTATTGCTCTACACGTCTGTCTTCAACCCTCATATTTTGCGTCTTCATTGCTTTTAAGACGTCGCTGTCTCGTCAGGTTATTAAGATTTTCAGGTCGATGCTATAGAGATCGCTTCCTCTGTCCTCGTAAGGTAAAGCCCTCAACTTTGAGATAACTAGAGCTTCGCTCTATCTCTATATCTATCTACCAATATTATACATACCATACATAAAAGGGACAAGACGAGAGGAAAAGATTTGATGAGGAAAAGCTGTTCTCCCTATTTGCTGCACCTCTCCTTCCGTTTCAGTGGCAGAAGCAGAACAGAAGCCGCTTCCGTCTCTTCGTCTCTCCTATAGTTTCGTGCTGTTCAATTACCATTGTGCCCTCGCAACTTTCATGCAGCGTTCCTTCCGTCGCGCCACCAACCACTCTACGTAAGATACATATTGTACGGACCATCTGTTACTAAAAATTTTATAATTTAAGCAAATCAAATCCCTTAGTTCAGTTCAGAAAACCATATGTAATTCTGTTTCTTGTAAAAAACCGAAAATGAAGAGCCAATGTTCCTTCCGAGGAAACAAATGGTACGACTTAGCAGGATCTCTAATTGCTTATTTTCGGAAATATATAACTCATTTTCTTTGGTTTACATCCGAGAAAAACTCCTCCAACACTTGTGCATGCAGCTATCTAAGTATGGGGTATCTGATGTGACTCTCAAAAAGCAGCAGGACGCTTGGCAAGCTCCCTTCAAAATCATTAGTGTAAGATAGGACGCTTGGCAAGCTCCCTTCAAAATCAATGTTTTCTTTTTCCTACCTCCCTCTTTCCCTTTCCCTTTTACCCATCAATTTTATTGTAGTTTTCCCCAACCTTTTGTCGTTCTCAAATCATGTCTTCCTTAAAAGCTAAGGCTAAAGTAAATATTATTTGGGCCAATTAACCTTCCAAGAATTTCGGAAGAGAATAGTTGACAGGTAAATTGACTCCAAGAAAAGAAATTGAATATGTCAGACCACGTTCCAAACTTCCAGTATAAACGAGTCAGCATCACCACGATTTTCAGAAGTTATCATTGACGTTGACCAAAAAACATTTTATTGTGAGATATAAACGTATAGGTTCGTATATATATAAGTCTTGACAATTAGGCATACTGGACCCCTACTCATTTCTAGGTGCATGGAAGGACAGACTAGTTACTCAGGAAACTAAGTACAAACTCAAGCATTATGATGGCGTTGTGGTGAATGGGTGACTCCTCCACCCGTGGTGTTAATTATGTGGAGGAGGTTTATCAAGTTCAAGTATAAATACTCCCTCCATGTTTGTGTTTATTCATTTACTCATAAATACGAAGAAGAGCTTAATAGCTTAAGAGTGTTATCTTTCTTTTGGTGTTTTTTAGTTAGTAATTATAT
>JANIHY010000001.1:12493769-12508443 GCA_027479065.1 Erythroxylum brevipes
GCATGCTCGTGTGGATACCGGTAGAGGGCATTAGCGATTTGCAGTGTCTTGGAATCCGAAAAGAAGCAATCCACCCATGAAAATAAGGTATTTTCGTTAATCCTTCGTGTTTTCGATTATACTCATGTTGTTGTATGGTCTTTTTCCACAGTGTATTGTGAATACTCGGACCGTACGCGATCTAACACATAAGCCATCCCCTTTGTTTGTCATCTATTAAACCAATAATTTCCTAAGTATTCTAGCAAAGTATTTAGTACACAACATTATAATAAAAGTGTTAATTGCTCTACATTTAGAAAATTATCAAAAATCTGATTAATAATTTAAAATTATCAGTTAGTACCTTAAACTCTTGCAATATTATCATGTTACCCCCACCCTCAACTCATTTGTTGTCCCAAAGCAAAAATGACGAGATATCAACTTATCCCATCCTACTATTAATAGTATAATTAAGACTAAAATTGTGAAAATAGAAGACTTGTTGAGTTAGTTTTACTTCCAATATAATGCCTTCGTATAGTAATATTTGTTTCAACCCATTTTAAGAAGTGATCTATCAAAAAATTAAAAACCATTGGAATGACCATAAATTGATATGAACACACCATCTATAAATACATGCCATCATAAAATGATAGGATCGTACTTCAAATTTTTTTATGGAAGAGTTCAAATACAAAAAGATAACATGATACATTCTTTAAGACAATTTAGATGAAAATTATTTAAAAAATGAACTCTGACTGTCACATCTTATATGTTTATTTTTAATTTCAGTTTACAATTAAACATAGCCTTACTATAGAATTGATATGCCCACATCTTAAAACGCATGTAGCCACTGACATCTTTGTGTAAGTATTCATCTCCAAATGTTTTCTAACATATAAGTGAATCACAAGTTATAATAAATTAAGGCTTGATAAATAAGAATTAAAAGTTACATTACTTTAACTAAACCTAAAATCAGAAGAACTGAATCACACATAAACAAATAGTCTAACCAAAATGTAAAGATTTTTATTGAAAATGACAAGGAAAATCGATTATCACATTCAATGTATAAATCAAACAAACTCTAAAACTTAAACAAGTCAAGAATAGTAAAGGAACAAACTTTTTTAATCAAATCCTTCAAATAAACTGTAGAACTTAAACCATTCAAGAATAGCAAAAGAACAAACTTTGATAATCAAATCACCAAACTCATCATCACCTTTATTTAACTTATTATGCTATAAATCAACATTTCAAGAGGATTTGAAAAGGCAAATTGTACAAATTACCTCTTAAAAGTTTATAAAAAGTCTAAGTTAATCCTTACCATTATTTGTAATAATAAGTTATACCTTAACATTTCAAGAATAATACTAATAATGCCCAAAATAATAAAAAATTAAATTTATGATAAATTATAATATATAAATCATCTAACTAGGCAATGTAGACCAGCTAAAATTGATTTAACATTAAAAATATTTTTAAATATTAGTTAAAGATATTATTACAGTTGTCTCTTATTCAAAATACAATAAATACTCACCCACAATCACTGTTCACTGTGCATCGCTGCTAATGAATCTATAGACCACTTATTTTTTGACTGCTCATTCTCTAAAACAATTTAGGACCAATGCCTCACTCACTTCCATTTGCCTATCCTTAACCATTCTAACCTTTCAACAATCCTCTCCTAGTATAGGAGTGCTTTCAGTACCGGGCTCTTGGCCTTAACTTATTTCCCTCTCCTCCTATCCACTACCGTGTACCTAATCTGGACTGAACATAATGCGAGAACCTTCAAGAATGAAGCCATGGATGTGAAGGGAGTGTATCTTGGAGTAATCTCCCACGTTAGGGAACTTCTCAATCCATTCATCGAGAGGAGGTAATTATATTATTGTTGGTTTTCACTATTTTTGCAAGTTGGATTCCTGTTCTATCCGCGGTCAAATTCGAAGGATCAACTCTGTCTCTTCCTCGTGGCAATCTTTTCATGGACATACTCTCAATACTCCAGTTGTCTCCGATGACAGCTGGCCATGGGGGAAAAGGATTCTTTAAATTCCTTATCTCATTGGTTTGCCTCTTGTGGATTGGGTGTCATCTAGCTTAGGCACCCCTATTAATTCATCTTTGGTTCGATTATGTTTGCGTTTTGTCTTCTGTTGTTGGGTAGTTCTTTGGTTCGATTTTGTTTGCGTCTTGTCTTATGTTGTTGGGTAGTTATGGGAGTTTTTCTATTTTGATGCAAGAAGTTCTAAGAGGAGTGCTTGGTTTGTAGTGTAGCTTGTTGCTATGTTTCTGCTTATTATGTCCTCCGGGGTACTTGTGTAAAAACTCATTGTACATATCTTAGTTTCATTTATTAATTTTATCTGACTTATCAAAAAAAATACAATAAATACTATTGTAATCATATTAAGGTATAAAGTGAGAAAAAATTACAAAATTTTAGGTTGAGACTTTGTATAAAAACACTAAAGTGCAAATTATAACTATTTGAAAACGATAAAACTCCGCATAAATAGAGTTAATGGTATGCTAAACAGGTTGATAAGAATTAAAGGGTGAAAGAAACATGCCAATACGGTAAAAATTGGAAGGGCCAAGTAATAATGCAGAGAGATTTTGATACTTGGCCAACCGATCAAGGGGTGTTGTAGTTCCATGGTCATCTTTCAATATAATATGAACATCAACGACTTAATTTCCTTTCTTTTTTCTCAATTTCAGAATATAGCCAACGATTTGATAACAACCGGCTCTTTGGGAAACAAGCATTAAACTATTAATAGAAGAAAGAAACATTACAAGCTGTAGAGAAAGAGCTCCCCATTAGCGTTTAACATGAAATGGAAGTCAGATAGTTGGATTCTAGAGGATTATCACATTACCACAAAAGCAGTAAACACTATCCATTGGCCAGATTGACCATTCAGGAAAACATGACCATTTCCTGCTTCACACACTCAAAAGGCAAAATCGATGATCAAATTCAATACTACCGCAAAACTAAAATGCTCAAGGAATAGTCCGCTGATAGAGAGGTAGAGCGCCCAGAGCCTGACGTTCTGCCCTCTCCTTTTTCACCTGCAAAATTATGCAGGACTAATTGAGCAAAACTTTTGTCTCATACATCACAAAAAGTCATTCAGCATCGAACACTTCAAAAACAAACAAACATGTTCATTATTTTCTTTTGCTTTAGAAAACATCAACAGTAACTACCAATAACAAAACACAAGGAACTCCAATTGCTTCACTTATATATGCATGTCTTCATTTCTAACAATAGATGCATCAATTCCTACTGCTATCTTTACTAGAAGTCCACATATTGTTAAAAAAGTGAGAGAAAAAGCAATATAAAAGCAAAGAAAATAAAGGGAAAAATATCAGGAAGATTACGATCAAGCAACATGGTGAACAAGAGGCAGCACCAATTTCTTGGATAGAAATAATTAATTTAATCACTCTTCCAGTAGCTGGTAAATCCAAAGGTGTAAAATGTGTTCACAAGTGAAGTAGTGGCTTCGTGCTTTAGAATATGGTATTACAGGCACCTTATTCATATAGGTTAAAAAGTTAAATTTATCTCACAAATTAATATATATTTTGAAATTACCCCTTGTTCGTTTGCACCATATATTCTTACTATCTGACATTAGACTAGGAAAAATCACTTTGCTTTTTTAATGCCAATAGAGGAAAACTAACAGTATGTTTCACATCTCAATTCAAACAATGGAAAGGAAATTGAAAAAAAAAATAAGTCTTAAAACATAATGAAACAATAACTCAACTGTCCCACAATTGAGGAACATATAAAACTAGTTTTTGAGCCGATTGCTCAGCAATAGGCAAGCTATTTAACCCTTTATCAGAATTCAGGTGGGAAATGGTCAAGACTCTTGGTTCCAGTTTGATAACTAGGCAATTCAAAGTCCTTTAATCTTAAGGGAGTATCTTACGTCACTTACAACTAGAATTCCACTTCAAGCTCGAGTTATGAAAGTGATTGAACAGGATGCATGGTCTACAATCTTCAGGGGTTTTGATAGATTGCAGAATCATTTCCCCAATTATCATCCTAACTCGACGAGGAAGGATAAAGCAATCTGGACAATCAAAAACAGTGGTGAATTCTTTAACACCTTTTCTTTAAAAGCTCTCACACCTTAGAATCATATCATTCAATGGTATAAAATTGTATGGAAAGGATCCTCGATGCCCAAAGCTTCCTTTGTTACTAGGCTAAATATTAGGAGGAGATTAAAAACCGGAGATAGAATAAGGTTATGCATTGATCAAATATGCACTTTATGCTGTCTTGAACCTGAAACCATAAATCACTTATTTTCCTAGTCCAGTTACACTGCCACCATCTAGACCAGAATGCAGCATAACATGAAACAGATCTGCCCAGTTGTTGACTGGGATAACATGCTGGTGTGGGCTAAGAATCAGCACAAAAGAATGGGGAAAGACCATAAATGTGCTAGCCTAAGGCTGAACTGCTCAGTTTATACAATTTGCAGTGAAAAGAATCAAAGACTGTTTAGGAATTGCAAAAAAGAGAAATATGCTCTTGCTTACAAGTCTTGCTACTGGATTAGCGTCACTCAAAAGAAGATGGAATCTGGGATAATCTTTTCATCATATGTACTAGCAGCTTTCATTGATGATTGGTTGTAACAGTTTGATGTTTTTTCAACAACTTGTATCTGGACAGCCCAGTACTAATACTTTGCTGATGCTCTTTATAGGGGAATTCAATGAATTCATTTAAATTTTCAAAAAAAAAAAGGTCAATTAAACCTTGGCAGATCGGTAATAGTTTATAACTCTAATATAGATAGGTAAATCAGGTTGAAAGGATGGCACCAAATATTTCATAGGGAATGACTTACAAGAGCCAGCATTTCTTGAAGGTAGCTCCTGAATGGCGTTTGCATTGCCTGCCAGAGGTAAAAAAAAAACAATAGAAAAAGAAGGCAAGCTCAAGTAAACAAGCATTTTAACCATAAAGAAACATTTCAAACGACCACAAAACTCAAAACATTGGGAACAAAGTAAGTGCTGTCTCTGAACTTGTAGCCAAAGGTACAAGCTTCATGAAAAGACAAGAACATCGTAGAGTAGAACAGTTCCTTATGATACAAGTAAAAGAATAAAAAATAAGATTTCTTAAACCTACAAAATATTTGTTTTTTCCTATATTCAAATATCGGCATCTGAATTACCTATTTCACTTTCAATTGATATGTAAATCACGCATAGCCAAAAAATTTGCCCAAAGAAAAATCCCTAAACAGCCAGAACTTTTTGAGGGTAGGCAGAGAACAATTAAGATGTCTACCAATCAACATGTACCTGAAGATTATCGGGAAGGTATTGGTGTTTCATAGAGAGATCCATAGCGCGCTTGAGCCGCTGGTTACGCGCGTCCACGATCTCCCTGGGAAGCCGATTGAGGACCTCCTTGATATCCAGATCGTAATATGGATCGTAGAGATCGTCGTATCGGAGGCCTAATACCAAAATTCAACCGAAAAATGAATAAAAATATACATGAAAAGATGGAATTGAATTAGGGATTCGGAGACCAACCGAATTTGCGGAGGCGACTGGAAAGAGCTTTCATGTGCATTTTCGCGAACCAGTTCTTCCTCGGATCCAATAGCATTCCCAAGATCGAAGACATTTCTGGGGAACAAGCCAAGGCTTTCACTTTATTCAACTTCTGAGTTCTGACCGAGGGCTAGGTCTACTTGTTCGCACAATCGCACTTCGCCGTCGCCTGAAAGAATCCTTGTATTCAAAAATGAAATTGTCGTTTAGAACTTGACCTATTTAATGGATGGTTTCAGAAAAATATTAACAAAAGCACAAAATTACCGTTGTACCTGGTCAGACCCACCCGACCCGACTCAATTCAACTTTGTATTAAAAAAAATTAATAAATGATATCATTTTGTAATCAAAACGGTGTTATTTTTGACATTTGGCTCATAACTCGATCAATTCAAGCTAAAATTATGTCAACTTGGGTTGGGCCAAATTGACATTTCCACACAAAAAATAAGAAAGGTAGAAATTGGTACTTTCTTGAATAATAAGATTTGCAAACTGATTTGCAAAGATCTTGAGATGTTCATATGATACTATTTATAATTATCCTTGCAAATAATAAAAAAAGATAAAAGATAAAAAGATAAAGGAAAATAAAAAATAAAAATGAAGAATATGGAAAGAAAAATAATATAAAATCAAATTGTGCTACTAATATTCAAACAAAACAATAAAAATAAGAAATAAAATAAGAAAAATACACAAACAATTAAAGGAAAGAAAAGAAAAACCAAAATATAGTATCCAGATTGTCTCCATATCAATCAATTGCTGGATGGGTATGGTTGAATTGATTGCTTTGGTTTAATTAATATTCTTTTTTCTTGATATTTATTCTAGTTGATATATTATGTTGAATTGAAGGAACAAAAGTTAAAGATTTAATAACTATAATCATACATAGAGATCGAGACATGATTTATATGTTTAGCTCACAATATGAATAATGAGGATTATATGTGGTAATAGGTGTAAATTTTTAGTAGGTTTTAGAGAGCGTTTAATAATTTATATGGTATTTGGTACTTCATTTGGGTTATATTTTGTTTATAGGTCTTTTTTCGGCTCTCTAATGATGAACGAATGAATTCATGAAAGTTTGAGTTTGTAAGGCCCCAACGTATGCCCTAGAAGCATTATAGCATGTTTAGGGTATATTAAGAAGTGAACATAACAAATTAAGTGCATCTAAGAATAGTAAGTGACATAATGGTAATTAATTTAAAAACATGGGTAAATTTGTAATTTGTTCATTTGAAATGGACATTCATAATTATACATGAAATATCGATTATAATGAAATCAATTAATGATATTATATGCCAATATGGGAACTAAAGAAAGAAGAAGGATCAAATGTGAAATTTACCTAAAGTCAACATGTGGTCCAATAGGGTTGAAGCATGTGTGTAATTATAGAAATTGCATGAAATGGGTATACAAGAGAGGAGAGAGGGACAGTGCATTTTGGAGTTTTAATTCAGGATTCTCCTCTTCTCATTTCCTCTTCATTTCATCTTCTTAATTACACCATTTTGCATGTATAAGGAATCAAGCTAATTCTAAGTGAAAATCAAGGTAATAGTAATGGTTTTTCTCCTCATCTTTATCTTTTCTTGCTTTACTCATGAAGAGTTGGAATTATAAGATTAGAATTAGGATTGAGATATGTATATGTGGTGTTTCTAGTTGGTGAATTAAACAAAGCTAAAGGGGAGGAGAAGGAAAAGCACTAGAAGAGTTAGTTGGTCATTTCCAAGTTTGGGACTACATTTAGTTTAATTTATGTTTATGTATGTTTGAATGTGTACAAAGATTAATTTAGACATGGAATGGTGACTAGAATGGTGTCTTGGTGTTACTTTACATGGAATTGATTGAATATGACAAAAGAGTAAAGTTTATTGGAATTTCATCTTAGGTTCACTTGAACAAATCTCATTATTTTGGTCATAACTCAGCTTATAGATCTCCAAATTGTGGCAAATTAAAGATGAAACTTACGACACATCACTAAAATTCTCTATAAGAGACTCGAACCTAATTATGGTTGTATGGCATTGGAAATTGAGATTTAAAATGGTGACTTGATGTTGCCCTATTTTGGAGCACCTTGTGATTCTTGCTTCATATCCACAATTTAGAAGCCCAAATGGCCTTATTTTTTATGGGGAACAAATTTCTTGAAGACCTAAAAGGCTAATTGGAACATTTTCTATGTGAAAATTATGGAATAAGTGGAGGTATGAATTCTAAGTAGGGGACATGATAGGTAGGAAATCCTCCGGTTGATCGTTTTACAAACTTTACAATTTATAGCCTTCAAAATATTGCAATTGCACAGGTTGTGATTTGTAGTATGTGAAAGGTCAATCCCACGAGGAAGGTGAACTAATCTAATCCTTTGTTATCTAAGGTTAAAAAAATTAATAAAATTGAAGAAAAGTAAATACAAGAAAGTGATTATTAAGAAATTAATTTGCAAGTTTAACACAAAAAGAAAATGAAATTGAGCAACATAAAAGTCACAATGGAAATTAACCAAGAAGAGTTTCCAAATTATGAAAGAGGGGATTTTTCCTATTATAAAAGCTAATCAAGTCAATTACGTGTTATTGTAGTGTTGGTTCTAGACTATTGTAGGATGGATTACTCTATCTCGAGTTATAATAATTGAACCTTATTTCATAAATCCTAATTGAATTATGGTATCTGCAATCTTTTAATTAACAAAAGATCCACAAATCTAATTAGATCTTAAACACTCTAATAAACAATCAAGTGTCACATGGGATCTCTCTCCATATAATAACCAATTAGATTGATTGTGTGGTTTATTAGATCACCTAACTCTCATTAACCCGATCTAATCATTTTACATTCAACTCACCCTCTCAATTTTTTACCAAAGCATGAAAATACAAAACTCTATCATAACACCCAATCAAAATAACACAAAATAACTAGATTAACATTAACTTAAGGTAAAATCCTAAAAGAAAGTTAGAAATCTTAATTAAACCCAAATCCATAAATATATTCATACTTATCTTAACATTTAAAGAAAATGAAAACAAAGATGAAAGAAATACACATGGAATAGGGACCGGGATGCCTTAGGAAAGTAGTAACCTTAAAGACCCGCTTCTTTCTCCTCTCTTCGTCTTTCTCTTGCTTCTTTTTCTCTCCTCTTGGAGTCTTTTCCTAAAGTGGCAAGATGGAGGCTTCCTTAAGGTTTCTTAACCCTTTTATAGGTTTTTCTAATTTGGGCAACTCTAGGGCTTTTTCCTAGTCTAAAAAGTTCAAAAAATCTATTGAAAACTTAATTTTTGTTTTTTCCAAATCTCCTCTATTCTTCAATTTTTGCCCTGAAACATTAGCAATCACATCAAAGCACCTCAAAAACATAAATTGAAGCTTAAAAGTGTTCTCTAACCCTCAAAACACTCAAAACAAAAATATCTAACTAAATAAACCTAACCTAAACATACATTAATAATTCAATTTAAATACTAAACACGTACTAAACTACCCACTAAAACATTATATAGCTACAACTATCAACATCCCCATACTTAAACGTTTGCTTGTCCTTAAGCAAAAACAAAATAAGTAAAACACATAGCAGGAAATGCAGTAATAAGGCAATGACATTCAAATTCCTAAAACTAATTTAACTTTGATCACAATCTCTCAAGTTGTTCCAACTTATAAACTTGCAAAACCTACCTCTAAGTACCTTGGACTAAATATACGACTAATCCAAATCTTAATGTTAAGTTTATTCACCCCTATAAGTTGTGCACAGACATTGATAATTATTTGATCAATAAAAAAATGTAACTATCCCTAATTATGTTTTCGTGAAAATTCAAGTTGCTCATAAATATCGGTAGGTTTTATTTGACAAAACATTGTTTTACTGATTTTATAGATATGAACCTAGTCTTTTATACGAAGGCAAACATTTGTGATGAATGAAAATCCGGTTACTTAACTAGGTCATGTTTTTATTAAACAACTTGGTTGGAATGTCATTATAGTTTTTTGATGAAAAGGCACATATTTGTGATTCGTATCGATTCGTTATTCAGCTACATCACATTCTCAACTGTCTACTAGCTCTATTTATAGTCCAAAGGCTAACTGAATAGTTACTTGTTTATGATTTATACCCTTTTTTATTATTATCTACCTCATTGATTTAGCTAGTAATTCTCATGAAAAGGTACTAACGGAGCTACTTACTCAATCGACCTAAAATTATAAAGGAATGTGACAAACTCCTAGTGTGAATAAACTAAAATCATATCCTATTTACAAGTATATTTAACCAAAGTATCCTAGGTCACTAATTTCGTGAGCTAATAAATCTTCGCAACCTAAAAGACCATGTTCAAAGTTAAATCAATTTCGTTAAGTCTTAGCCATTGAAACATTCACACGAATCACATCATGCATCCTAAACAAACTAACATATGATATGCAAAATTCACATTCAAAATAAAAACATACATGCACACAATGCAATCCTCCCCACACTTAGACAACACATTGTCCTCAATGTGAGAAGAACAACCAAAAACACATAAGGTGGCAATAAACATAACATAAAATAACATGAAAACATAAGAACAACATAAAGAAAAATTTGAAAATAGAAAGGGTTAAAACACAAAATTGTCAAGGTGATTGAAGTGGTGATGGTGTTGGAGGTGAAAGTTGAATGCTTTGAACCCGCTTTATTGTCTTATACTTGATTCAAAGAGAGAAAGAGAGCTAGTAATCCTCAACCATTCCAAATCATGAAATCTTATTTGTTCGAATTTAAAACAAATATAAATACACACAATTTAAATCTAACAACTAAACATGCTAATTTATGGTCATTAGCTTGACCTTACAACCTTGGAAACTCAATCGGGATCAATTATGAGTGACTTGCTTCCATCGTTCTCGTTCAACATCGTCTTCGTAACTTACAGATAAGCTACATGTTGGAAGATAATGAAAAGAACATAATCTATCAAAGTAAGGATACCTAATAAGCTTAGTAATGTCCTTTTTAGTGATAAACTGTTAACAAAATAGGGAATAATGAAACTCCATAAGTCTTCCATTGAATCCAACTGTTTGTTCAGTAAGAAGGTGAAATGTTTGCTTTCTTCCTCAATCACTTTCGTCTCCTTTGCTTCTTCCGCTTTGCAAACAGAGATGTCTTTATTTTTTAAATCTCTACTGTCATTATCATTTGTTTGTCCTACTCTTGCTTCTTTAAAGATGCGACTACATCAATTTACACAAATGGTATGCTTAATGGGTAAGGGGAGAAGGAATATAGGGAGGGTCCTTATTCTTTTATTCATCCTTTTTAAGCTTTTCTTGGTCCTCTACAAGGTGTGTTTTTGCTTAGTTTTCTAGTGATTCGTCTAGTTTTTTTCCACTCTCAAGTGTGATCCATAACTTGCTCTTTTGGATATACTATTATGTTGCTCGAAAGACTTGCCACACTTTTTGTAGGTAATACATTGACAAGTT
Source organism: Erythroxylum brevipes (assembly GCA_027479065.1). Lineage (NCBI taxonomy): Eukaryota > Viridiplantae > Streptophyta > Magnoliopsida > Malpighiales > Erythroxylaceae > Erythroxylum > Erythroxylum brevipes. Next base: position 12,504,948 of record JANIHY010000001.1, read on the forward strand.
TGGAATCATAGTCATTGTATTCATCCTGTTGAAATCCATGTGACTCTTGATTTCTAAACTGAACCCCCGCGTTGTTAGATCAATGAAAATTTGGGTGGTTCTATCATCTCGAATTATATGTGTTTGAATAAGGATTGCTATCTCCCTTACCAACTTGTACTACATTAAAGTTGAGTTACTCCACATTGTTGTTTTCCCCTAATAAACAATTAGCTTCAATATAGTTATCTTGTCCATATAACTCATCGTTGTGCTAAATTATTTTAAATGAAGTGGAAGAGGTAGTTTTTAGGCTATTTAGTTGCTCAATTAGGTTGTCAATCTCAGCCTATAATGTTTTCACTAAATTTTCAACAATCATTCCTTTTGGATCCCAAAATATTGGCTACTGTCTACTTCATTCTGATGTCCAAACATAACTATTGTACACCATCTCTTCTAATATATCAGGTGCTACTTCAACTATTTTCCCCATAAGTGATCCTCCAGTAGCTGCATCTATGGTGCCCCTCGTGGGTAGATTAAATCCGTTATAGAAGGTTTGCAATAGGAATTCGTTAGGTAGTTTATGATGAGGACAACTCCTTTGTAACTCTTTATATCTCTCCCATGCTTCATATAAAGACTCCCTGTCATTTTTATGAAAATTGACAATTTCCTTTATGATTCTTATTGTCTTGTTTAGAGGGAAGTACTTATCTAGAAAAGCTACTACCAGCTACTTCCAGGTTGTGAAGTTACCTGGGTTGAGAGAATTGAACCACACGTTAGCTCTACCCCTGAGTGCAAAGGGAAAGAACCTCATCCTAACAATATCTTCTAACATCCCAATATATCAATAGGTGTCACAAATCTCTAAGAAATTAGCAAAATGAGCATTAGGATCCTCAGTTAGTTAACCCATAGAATTGCATGTTGGTTTGCAACGTATTTAGTAGTGATAATTTGATCTTAAATGTACTCGCTTGCACTAGTGGTTGTGTAATCCTTTAACAATAGGCATTAAGCTGTGACCTCATAAAGTCCATAAGAGTCCGTCGCTCTCCATGTAGTATATCCTCCACTATAATTCTTTCTATCTATTCTTAGCGTTTAACTCTTGAGATTCCCTATTCTTGCTTTTGGATGTTCAAATTGATGTGTCTTATACCTTACATGCAAACTTTTGTCTCTTTTTTTTTCCCTAATCTTTAGACTAAAAGAATTAGACTAATCCTAAACCTCCCAGGCAACAATGCCAAAAACTTGTTGATCATTTTGCAATCTTTACAATTTATAGCCTTCAAAATATTGTTAGTGCATGGGTCGTCATTTGTAGTATGTGAAGGGTCGATCCCATGAGGAAGGTGAACTAATCTAATCATATGTTATCTAAGGATCGAAAAATTAATAAAATGAAAATAAAAATTGCAAAGAAAACTAAATACAAGAAAGTGATTATCAACAAATTAATTCTCAAGTTTAGCACAAAAAGAAATTGAAATTGAGCAACACAAAAATCATAATGGAAATTAACCAAAAAGAGTTACCAAGTTATGAGATAGGGGATTTTCCCTGTCATCAATGCTAATCTAGTCAATTATGTGTTATTATAGTGTCGATTCTAAACTATTATAGGGTGGATTACTCTCTCTCGAGTTATAATCATTGAACCCTAATTCATAAACCCTAATTGAATTACAGAATCTGCAATCTCTCAATTAACAAAAGACCTATAATTCTATTTAGATCTTAAGCCCTCTAATAAACAATTGGGTTTGACACAAGATCTCTCTCCATATAATAACTGACTAGATTGATTACGTGGTCTATTGGATCACCTAACTCTCATTAACCCAACCCAATCATTTTACATTCGACTCACCTTCTTGGTTTGTTACCAAAGCATGAAGATACAACAATCAATCACAACACCTAATCAAAATAACAAAAAATAACTAGAATAACATTAATTCAAGTTAAAATCTTGAAAGAAAGTTAGAACATCTTAATCAAACCTAAATTCATAAATATATTTTTATTCATCTTAACATTCAAAGAAAATGAAAACAAAAATGGAATAAATACATATGGAATGGGGATCGAGAAGCCTCGGGAAAGTAGCAGTTGCAAAAATGTGCTTCTTTCTCCTCTATTCTTCTTTCTTTCTCTTCTTCTTCTCTCCTCTTAGAGTCTTTTATAGGTTTTTTTAAATTTGGACAACCCTAGGGCTATTTCTGAGTCTGAAAGGTCCTTCAAAAACTCAACTTAGGAAGGTTGCCCATGTGTTTTGTCGCACAAGCCATAATTGTGGCCCCTAAATGAGCCTTCTGTCACAATCATGGCTCCTCCCTGATGCTTTCATCATGATCTTAGCTTCTGAGCCACGATCGTAGGCCTAGTTGCTCCTTCGAGTTTTCTTCTAATCTCCTTTGTTCTTTTATATTTGCCCTGAAATACTAACAAACACATCAAGGCACCTCAAAAATATAAAATTGAAGCTCAAAAGTGTTCTCTAACCCTCAAAACATTCAAAACATAAATATCTAACTAAATAATTGAAACCTAACCTAAACATGCATTAATAATTCAATTTAACTACTAAACATGTACTAAACTACCCACTAAAACATTATATAGTCTACAACTATCCAAATTGTACTCTTTTGAGTTTTTTGCTTATGATTTTTATTGAATCAAATTCGAACCTTTCAGTTGTTTATAAAAGTTTGCAAACACCTAGAAATAAATGAAATATGACTTACCATATTTGAATTGGGTGATTAAAAATTGAATTTAAGATTGAACATGTAGCATCCCACTCCCGCAAGACCCGAACCCGACATCGAGGGTGATATCCGAGTCCGTGCCTCACGAGAGTGATATGTTAGGGCGGTCAAAACTCTTCAAAAACTCAGTAAGACATTTTTATTTTTGAAAACAATCGAGTGTGCGGAATTCAGTAAACAATTTGGGCCCACGTTAATATGAAAACATATTCGAACATAATACAATTCCAGTTATAAAAAGACACTCAATAGTATATAACCATTTCCTGTACAGAAAACCATAGTCAAATTGGGCCCAATGCTATTCCTGAACACTTTCAGTAATCACATTACAAATATAACATTTATCAATTGGGACCCTCTGAAATAACAATACTATTCTACGGAACACAAAATTACATGTGAATCAGAATGACACTAATGCAAACGTGAACTGATCCCGACCTTAAACTCTGACTTGTATGGAATAGGCATACTCCCGTTTGTCTAACGGGGTACTCTTCGATTCCTAAAAAAATAGATGCAATGTTGGGTGAGTTTGCGAACTCAATAAGAAACTATCATCGATGGTTCACCCAATTCATGCATATTGCAAGCAATTCACAGTTTCAGTCAATTACACATTCAGTATTATCATATCACAATTTACAGAACTCATGCAATTTCGTAAATCAGTTATCACATTTGTATGCAATGCACATGTGACTCTTTTCCAGTTTATTACAGTG
>JANIHY010000001.1:12517731-12528308 GCA_027479065.1 Erythroxylum brevipes
AATTGATGTTTTTCCTTAAAAAAAAGCACAAAAATATCTAGATAAAAAAATATTGTTAGATGGAGACATCAATGATTACTTCCTTGCTTTTGAGAGGTATATGTTAGGTTAACGAAGAGAATCCAATGCTATTGAAAGCTATCATTTGGTAATAATATATGTGTATATATGTACACACATATGTATTAATCTTCTCTAATAGGGATTGTTTGAAGGAATAATGGTGGATAACCTCTTTTAAGATTAAAAATGGAATATTTGTAGGTTACTTCACTATCTCCTCACCTATAGTGTTTTATCCACAAAAGAAAAAGTATATATGTATACATATTAGGTAAGAGTTATAGATTCTCGTATTGTACATTTTGAAAAGATAATTTAAGGGATGTAATTAGTGCCCCTAAAAGGAAAGAAACATAGAAGAATATATATGCATATATATTGCTAACGTTAGCAAATAATATGCGTAAGCTTATTAGAAATTGCATATTAAATCCTTTTGAGACTAAATAATTAATATAAGAAGATTCATTCACTATATATAATATAAGAATATAAGAAGATTCTTATATAAACTGCACATTGACCTTCTAAAAAAATATAAGAAGATTCATTCACTTATTATATAATTAATATGGACCTTTATGTTTTTCATAATTTAATTCCACAAAAAAGCCAAACAAATAATTAATATAATATATAAACAAATATTAAATATAATATAACCCACATTATCATTAAGTAATTAGTCATTATATAAGTAAAGTAACAAAATATTATATAACCTTAATTGAAATCTATCCAAAAAATAACAAGTACAACCCAAGCGGAGCAAGGAGCTATTAAGTGGTAACATTGAGATAGAGCTTGGAGTTGGCGACGGCAATGGAGGCCTAGCAAGACTTGGCAACAACAATAGAGCTAGAGGCGAGGCTAAAGAACAAACTAGTGATAGATGGATGGCAAAGAAGAGCAACTAAGTGAGGTTAAGAGCTAGCGAGTGGCCATGGTGGGACTTAAGAATGGACAACATAGTGGACTGGGCGACTACTGTGCTGATTGCTAAGAGTTGAGAATGAGAGAGGCAAATGCGTGAAAGGGAAAGGGAGAGTGGGTACCTGTTGTAGTAATGTTATGTTATTGTGTTAGGGTTTGAACACAGATTTAAGTTTCTATCTTTTTGTAGTTTGATCCTATAAATAATTTATTTTGTAAATTCTATCCAATATAAAATTAGTATTTCAAATACTAGCTGATACCATAAATCAATACGATACTAGAGGTTACCATACCATTTTTTAATTAGTATGGTATAATAATCTTATCAATGGAGAGGAGTTGGAGGATAAAAAGAAGGAATAGGAGTAGAAGTTACAGGTTAAAGAAAAGGAGAAAGTTGTTGTCCAAAAAGAAGAGGAAGAGAAATATATAAGCTAAGAAGGAGATTTTTCAAGGGATTTTTGGTAGTCTTTTTAAATATGTAGCGGTTTGACATCCCATTGAACAAATTGCCATTGTTAATTAAATATCCATGGGGTTTTATTATTCCTTTCTATATTCATAGTTTGTTAATAAAAAGTGTGTTAGTGGATCTACAAGGTATTATTAATTTGATTCCATTTTAACTAATTATATTGTAGCATGTAGCATAACTAAAGAAAAATGGGCCCTTACTTAAAAAGATAGGTGGAAGCAAGTTGCTTATTACAGATCCAAGTTAATAAAAAAATTAAGCAAAAGTCCAACTAAAAGGCCTAAAAAGAAGCATTAGTTTAAAAGAAACTAAACAGCTTCTATTTTTTGGTTTCAATTTAGTTGATTTAGGATTCTTTAGATTTAGTTTTATAATGTTTTGTTTGATATTTAATTCTTATTGCATATCTTTTTAGTTTTTACTATTTTTAGATTTATCATTTTGATTTTATTATTGAGATGCAACTTAATGAGTTTTGTAGATTATAAAGTTAGCATTACCTTGAAGGCCAGAAGGAGATCAGATTTCACTAGCCCATAATGGATATTGATGGAATTGGAAGAGGGTAATAATATTTTATTTCCAGTGGAGTACCAATTATCTTCACATCCTTTCCATTATTTTATATTTACATTATTCCTGCATGATTTGCACATTAAGGACAATATACAAATAGGGGATCTTCAAACCTTAAGTTTCAGTGATAATTTTACTGGGATGTTATTAATGTTGTTATTGAAAATTTTTTAAGGACATGGTTTGGATTTATCTCTTTGTTCACTAACACGACACCTATATGGTACAATATCCAACTCGTGTTAGAAAAAAAGGAGTCTCGAATAAGAAACAAAATAAGGACAAACTTAACAAAGGTTTAACATGGCACTATATTGCTGACCCATGATGTCATTATAGTTCATGAAAGCCAAGTTTTTGATAGCATATAAGGAAACACAAGGATGTGTTGGTACCATATTTGATATAAAATCTCAATTTTTATGAAACAAAAGGAGGAAAAAGAGAAGGAAAAGGGGAGAAAAGCAAGATTCCATCAAGATCAATCAAGTAGGATCAAAATTCAAAAACCATGTGCTATTTCTTATCTCTCCTTTTTATTTTTTATGGATTTCCTTAATTTTATAATGAATCAAATGGGATATAGATTTATATGAATGGACCTTAGAGTTATATTCTAAATTGATTGCTTTGGTTTAGTGAAAGATTATCATTTCCTAAAAATGTATTCATGTTTATACATTATGTTAAACTGAAAGAATGAGAGTTGAAGATTCTATAATTATATTCATACATAAGGATTGAGACATTATTTGTGTGCTTACATCACAACATAGTAATGGGGGTTATATATGGTACCTGAAAAGAGAACTACATGGTCATTCTAAGCTAGGGTGAAACATATAATAGGAATTCATTAGGTGAGTTAATGCATTCTAAGGGATTTTGATTAGAAAGAGAATTAATTATAGGCTTTAAGAGAGAATTAGGAATTCCTTTTGATCCAAATAACTAGTATTAACCATTAAATCAATATAAATTCAAGCATAGAGAAATTTTAGGGGGATTCCATGTCATTGTCTTATATATATATTAATTGCTTATCCTTAATTATCTCCTTAGTTAATTAAGTCTTGTTTATTATTTAGATTAGTGTAGTTTTTCTTTTAAAATGAAATCATTTATTTGTTTAGATTAGATAATAAAAATATGGTTAATACTAATAGTCATAGTCCTCATTGCATTGACTTATACTCGTCGAGTGCACTTAAAACTACATCGTACATTTATAGTTAAAACATTAAGATTCTTTAACTTTCTAGTAGACTCTCTTGGATTTGAGGAAGATATGATATAGGCTTAAATACTAAAATTAAAGGTTATGATGCTTTGTGTCAAGAAGCTTTAGGACATCAATCAAAAGACAAATCTTCTTCATAACAGGAGTATGGGGGAAACTAACAAACTAAAGGCTAAGGGGTTACTAATTTCCTTTTAAAGGTTTTTTTTTGCTTAGATCCTAGTAATTTATAGATCCTAATAATTCATAGGTCCTAATGAAAGAGAAAATTGCCCTCTCTCTATTTAAAGCATTGAATAATCATAGTTCCTTATTAAAGCAAAAGTCAAGGGTGCAATGACTGAATAAAGGTGATAGGAATATGAAGATTTTCTACAAAGTTTTCTCATTCAAAGGAATAGAAATAAAATTAATATATTGATAAAGTAACAAAGGGAAATCTTCTAAGAGCATAATCAACTTCTTAATCATACTATCAATTATTTCAATGAAACGATTCTTTATTTTCTCAAAAAATTGTTTCAAGGAAACACTGGACTCTCCTAGCTTAGGTTGCTCTTCTCTTAAAGAAATTCCCTTCAATATGGCCTATATCAACTAGGGCCTAATTCCATTCCTTTTCAAACCATTTATAAATCAAAAAGTTAAAGATTCTCTCTTTAGCCTTAACCTAATAAGGCTTTAGGACCTAATGATTTGAATGCCTTCTTTTACCAAAAACTTGGTATTCCATTGGTAAGCTAGTTATAAAACTTTTCCTTGAATTTTTCAAATTAGGAAAATTGTGGAAAGAGATTAAAAACTTGAAATTAGGAAACTTGTGTAAGGAGATTAACAAAACTAACAATTTTCTTATTATCGAGATCCCTAATCCCTCATCTCTCCTCTATTGCAAACTTATACTCCTTTATAACGTATTTAAAATTATTTCTAAAATGATTGTAACTGGACTAAAGACTACTTTAAGCTTCTTAATCAAATCTAGCCAAGGAGCTTTTATGTAAGGAAGAAGCATTGGATATAATATCTTTATTACTTAAGATTTATACAAAATTTACCATAGAAAGCTTTTAACCATAAGTTATGTAATCAATATGGATTTCCATAAGGCTTTTGACTTAATGAACTAAAATTTTCTTGTTTATACTTTGGCAGCTTTTGGCAATTAAGAAAACTTCATCTTTTAGATTTGTTAATGTGTCCCAACTCCCTCCTATAGCATCTTGGTGAATGGAGAGTCATCTAAGTTAATTAAGGGAGTTAAAGGCCCGAGACAAAAGGATCATTTATCCCTTTCTCTTCATTCACTTTATAGAAACTTTTATAAACCTATCCTCTAAGAATATATGATAAGCAACTCCTTCAGATATCACCATAAATGTGAAAGACTAAGGCTCTTTAACATTTTTCAGATGACTTATTATTTTTTGTAAAGTTGATGCTAATACCTTTAAAATTCTAATTCAGTCCTTATCCCAGTTCAATAACATGTTATTGCTATCTATCAACCAATCCAAAAGCAATTTCTATATCTCTATGGGGGGAAATTAATGGTTGAGATTCTTATTTAAATATCTAGTATAGAGCTTCAACTCCTACCTCTTAACTATCTTGGTATTCTTATCTCTACTTCAAAATTAATCCACAAGGATTGTTAGCCTTTATATAATATTATCTATAAGGGAATTCGCTACTGGAACAATAAGTCACTATATCACAAGCATCATATCTTTAGTAAAATGGGCTGTCATAGCATACTCATTAGTGTTACCATTCATATTTAATAACACTTATCACCTGTTACCGTATGTCATTTTTGTTATAGTGATTCTCACTATTATTGGTTTCTATTGGTGTTCAAAATTGTCACTCCCTACCACCCTAATTAAATCTAATAAAAGAATGTTGAAAAACTTTCTTTATACAAGAAAGAGTGAAGATTTCTATAAAGATAAAGTTAGGTGATATGAGGTCTACCCACATATATATAAATGAGGAAGGACTTTGAATTAAATTCATAAGGATTCATAACAAAGTGTTATTTAGGGAAAATGGTATAAAAGCTCTTCAATGATAGAGAGTCTCTTGCAAAATTCCTAAAAATTATCAACTTATAGAAAATTTATCCCAAATGTTCCACCTCTTGGACAATAAGACAGATTCTTAAACAGGGATGATATTGGGCCCAATATATAGGTTAAGATACATAATGGATTTATCACCTCCTTTCACCATTACTATTGCATCTAATAAGCACCCTTTCTAACATTCCAAATTGTGTCTCTTTAATGATACCCATGAGTAAAAATACAATGGCGTTAGTTATAATCAAAGATAACTCATGATGATGTCCTCCTCTATTTAAAAGTTCTAGCTTCATAATTGGCTCTCTTCCTTCTTAAAAACCTAACAACCAATTAGAGCAAATACTTCTTTAGTTCAAGGGCATGTCAGTAGGTTCATTAACAAATTATGTTAGGATATCTTCAAAGATAGCAAGTGGTAGGTGAAGTAGGGAAATCTAGTTTGATTTCCACATAAACATCTTAGAGCCTCCTTCATTTTATGGTTAGCTGTTAGAGAGAGACTTTACACTAAAGACATAATCAAAACTTCTTAACCATTTAACACCATATGTATCCTTTACAATCATGAATTTGAAGCTCATGATCATCTCATTTTTAGGTGCCAATACTCACCTCTTCTATGTAATGGTATTTAGTCCCTTCTTGATACAAGATATGCATTTCCAATGGAAGAACATATTCGCCTAGGCTACCAAAGTTTGTTATAGTAGTCAAAGTGATCTTGACATTTTTAAAATCTCTCTTACATATATTATTGAAGGATTTTCAAAAGTAATTTAATGGATATAATATCACACTTTTATTTCTATACTAGATAATAAAAGAGACAATCTTGGATAAAGGGATTCAAAATGTTATTAGTCAAGCTATGGTTTTAAGATTGAACATTAGTACAAATCCTTGATCACTTAGAAACTTATAAAATTAAGTCGATCCTTGGTTGCGGTAGTTGGGAACTACTAAAGTAGGTAGTCTTTTTTCTATTTCCTAATGTATTTTTATCTTTGATATACTTAACCTCTTTATGATCTCCTAATTTATCTTGTTCAGTTCCTTTTTTAAAAAACAACTTTTTTTTGTCTTACGACTAAATAACAAACAAAAACTTTTTCATATAATTAAATTCTCACAAATTCAAATAAACACAAATTGTTGTTGGTTTATAAAATCCACACCATTTAATCGATCAAAATGGAGCGTATATATTGAAGAGAATACGTATTAAAAATAGTTGGTTTTATATCCATGAAAGAATATTTCCAGTTAAAATTAAAATTATGTTGGAATATCCTTAATAAGAATTTTTGGCATAAGCGTAAAGAGTTAAAGATGGAGGGAATTGAATTGGAAACGGAATGATGCCAGATGAGGTTGAATTTAGTAAGGCGTAAGCCCAGGTACATCATCCTTTTAAGAACCTCAAATAAAAATATCTCAAAGCCCAAAATGAGAAGGTATTGAGATGACGCGACGCCGTCTCGATTTTGATCCAGCACTTTACTGCTAAGATCTGACGGTTAAGGCAATCGCGTCATCTTTAAGCTAGGTGAGAATTTTGAACCCTACGGGGCTCTACTCTCCTGTCACACACTTCCTCATTCACCTAACTGGATCCCTGCCTCAAGCCGTTAGATGTGCTCAGATTTTGTACGAAGTCAGGGCAGATTCAAATTCAAAAGAAGGAATAGAAAATAAGGAGAAGAGGCAGAGACAGCAGCTTAGGGTCTAATCTATCGAACCGTTTATAAAGCCTCCTTGCGGACCTCTTTCGTTTGCTGAAAGCGCATACACTCTCTCAAAACTCAAGATTCAAATTTGGAATTCGCAAGCTTTCGGATAAAATGGTTCGCCGCCCCTCCTTCTTTTGATTTCATTATTCTCCTAGTCCTCGGTCTCGATCTGCGTTTGTAAAAAGAAAAAACGCTTGATTACGTATTTTTGTTATCGATTTAGGTAGTGGTTTAATTGGTGTTTGGTTGCAGGCTTTACCCAATCAGCAGACTGTTGACTATCCAAGCTTCAAGCTTGTGATTGTCGGCGATGGCGGTACAGGTAATTTCTTTTTTTTTTAATTTTCTTTTTCTCTTCTCGTTTGCGAATGTTCTAAGCGGTTGTTTCTCTAAGATTGTATTTGGGTTTCAAAACTAATTTACTTAAACGATCTGGTCTTTTGTTTCTTCTGGTTTTTCTTCGTCGATTTGATGATCCCCATCTAGTTCTTGACATTTCATTTTGATCCATGCAGGGAAAACAACATTTGTGAAAAGGCATCTTACCGGCGAGTTCGAGAAGAAATATGAGCGTAAGTTGCAACTGTTACTTTATTTATTTTGGCGTCTTAACTCGAGAATTGCATTTTTGTAAGATTGTAGGAGGCCGTCTTTTGTGTAAGCTGAATTTTCTTGTGTGTTAACTGCAGCTACTATCGGTGTGGAAGTTCACCCCTTGGACTTCTTCACAAACTGCGGGAAGATTCGATTCTACTGCTGGGACACAGCTGGACAAGAGAAGTTTGGTGGTCTTCGAGATGGATATTAGTGAGTATTGGTGGCTTGTTGTCCTTCATCCATGAGTCATTTGAAGGCCTTATTATGTGCACCGTGTTTTGATTTTTCACTTGTTATTTGCTAATTAAAAAAAACCTCCAATTTTAAAAGCCTAGTTTATGATGGCAAGTTTGGTCTTGGACTTGGAGTTGCAAATTGTGGTATCATGCTCAAGCATTTTTCTGCCATGTCATCCCCAATTTCTTCCTTTTCGTGCTTCTGTGCTATGACTAGACTGATGTACATGAAATTGGTATCTGTGCAGCATTCATGGGCAGTGTGCCATCATCATGTTTGATGTTACTGCTCGTCTGACATATAAGAACGTGCCTACATGGCATCGGGATCTTTGCAGGTTCCTTTTTGTTCTTTTAACAGTGCGTTCTATCTCTATTTTCACTTGTATTAAATACCTTACGTTGTTTTGGGTAGAGTCTGCGAAAACATTCCCATTGTTCTCTGTGGAAACAAGGTAGATGTGAAGAATAGGCAGGTGAAGGCGAAGCAGGTCACTTTCCACCGCAAGAAGAACTTGCAGTACTATGAGATATCTGCAAAGAGCAATTACAACTTCGAAAAGCCTTTTCTCTACCTCGCAAGAAAACTCGCGGGGTGAGTAACAGTGTTCACTAAGAAGCATATTTTGTCCTTTATTTTCTGAAGTGTGATCGTCTAATTTTATAACTGCTCACACGAATGTAGGGATCCTAACTTGCATTTTGTGGAGTCTCCAGCTTTGGCTCCTCCTGAAGTGCAGATTGATTTGGTAGCACAGCAACAGTAAGTTTTTAGTGACACAAATTTCCGTTTTCTTCTCTGTTCTCTCCTATTTAGTATTAACGTCGTTGGAAATACTCAAACATTCATACTCATAACCCTTCCCCTTAACCCTCTTCTATTGCTTTTGTAATGTATGTCACAACTGTTATTCTGTTGATTGTACTATACTCCATTATCTTTGTACGTAAGCAAATTTTCGTCTTTCTCTGTGGTCAAATTACTGTCTGCATGAGTTCTTGGAAGTTGAATTGTTTCCTTCTATTGCAATAAAAAATTTCCATGACATGTTTCTTAACATTCTTGTTGTGATAATGGTGATTTAACAGGCATGAGGCAGAACTTGCCGTAGCGGCTGCTCAGCCTCTTCCAGATGACGATGATGATACATTTGAGTAAAAGAGTAGCTGGATATTAATTAATGGGAACAAGAGGCTTGCTTGTATTGTCTTTTAACATTGCATGACAATGGAATTTTCTGGGTCATTTTGATCAGCTTTGTTCTGCATCATGGTTTTGTGGGGGGGCTTTTTAGCGTTCGTGTTCTCTCCTATATTTAGAGTTTTATATCATCACTCTTTGTAGGATCTTCTTGCCATCGTATCTTAATTTACGGATAATGATTTCATATCAATTTTGGCATATGTTGTTCTGATAGTTCATGAAGTTTCCAACTTGGACAATGGAAATTCAGGACAATACAAAGATATTTCTGTTCCACCTTATTAATCACCTTTATTTCTCTCATGCTCTAAGACGAGTCTGAAAACTAGAGCCTTTGTGATACGATTTTTCTTCCATCACTTGGTCTTATTTATAAAAAAAAAGAATATTTATTAAATTATTTTTAATCAAAATGTTCTAAAAGACTAGTTATATATTTAACAACAATTTATATTAGAATAATTGGACAACTTAATATTTGATGAAACCACTTTCAAGAAGTTTTTGAGGCAAATTACATAATTCTGTGTCCTTCAGTTAATCAAGCCTTCCATGCACATTACAGTTTTACTGAATCACTGATCGGATTCTCTTTGTTACCTGTCCAAATTATCCAAATTTAGGGGCATCTTTGAATTTGTCCTTCCAACTATCAACTGCAAATACGGTAGATAAAAATTAATCCCAGCTATAGCTTAACAATGAGTTTTGTCAAGTAAACGCAAATTTTAATTTTTTAGATTATTTATTACTAATTTAGACTTTGTTGATTGCAATGGATGAAAATATCACCTGTATTATATTTAAATTATTTGAAAATGACATGATTTCAGTTAAACTTACATACTCTATTTAATGGGGAACTACAGTAGAACCTCTTTAAATTGATACTTGGTAAATTAATAAACTCTCTAAGATAATATTTTTTTCCGATCTCGACTTGGGTCAGTTGAAAATTTAACAAATTTCGATAAGATAATAAGATAATATATTTTCAAAATATCCATATGTAAATATAGGGTCCCATTAATATCATAAATTAATAACTATATAAACTTACACAAGTATAACCAAGACAATTTAGTGAAATATGATTATAATGTTGTTTGTACCTTGACTAACTTTCAAATGAAACTTTTCTTCAAGTTACAACTGCAAATCTTTTTGAGTGCATGTCGCATGATTTCTTTTGTACTCATATAATTCTTTGCGTATTTGATCCGTCATTGTTGATTTCGTGACACCTTTTAGATGATGAGCTATTGTTGAGTGTAGTTTCAAGAAATTTTCTATCTTATTTATAAAGTATTTTCTATCTCCATCATACGTACATGTTTACATTGAATGTTTTTAGTAAAAATACAATGAATAATACTTAATTATTAAAAAATAATGAACATTATTTATTAGTTTTCATTAATATTATGTACAAT
>JANIHY010000001.1:12596742-12608871 GCA_027479065.1 Erythroxylum brevipes
GCTAACATCGTATAACCCAATTGAGACATTGTAGAATAGGCTAAACTTCTCTTAATATCTTTTTGAGCAATAACTAAAGTAGCTCCTACAGAAAATTATAGCCATCTGAAATCATTTGGAAGAGATTTATTGATATAATTGGGACAAAAATGATGAACAATCTTGGAACTTCATGACTGGAGTATTATCACTGAACATGCTTCGGTATTTTAGGCATAACTTGTTATGTAGTTATTTAAATGGAATGATTCTCAATTTAGATTAAAATAAAGACATATGGATACAATTGTTATGAAGAAATCAAATTCCAATTCTGTCTCCATAGTTCCATAATCTGACCTAAAGTTGGGTATACAATACTATTACAGTTAAAATAATTTTTGAAATATTGAACCAAATCGAATGATCTTAGTGTTACTAGAAACTTAAGACAATAGGGAACATGTTATTAGAAGAAAGTTTTGTCAAATTACCTCATTTGCATTATTTAATTTATCATGGAAAATAGACCCAATGGTCTGGAATTTTGGAGAATTTATAAGAAAGAATGTGAGTTTAGATATTGTATGATCATTTAATGTTAGAATAACAATAGTAAATGAATTGTTGGTATTAAAGTTCGAAATACATGTGTATAATGGAGATGAAGGGGTTTATATGATTGTGGTTGTGATTCAAAGAAAATGAATAATGAGTACCAAGTTGAAGTTAAAGTGAATGAGAATTTGATTTTATGAGAGCAAATAATGCCAAAAATGAAATGACAAGTAATTGAGTTATAAAATGAGAATGTGGATAAAATATGAAAATTGATAATATATCTGAGATTGTTAAGAACATGCATTGTACATGGTCCGCATATACATTTGTGCATAAATAAATGCTTATAATTGTGTAAAGTTATTAATGTGTGTCTACAATGTGTGTATTGCATAATTTTGATGTGTAGGATAAATGTCTCCATTCAGACATTTCCAGATCTTGGAAACAATTGCTGATTTGAAGCGTTCTATGAGTCGACCTAGATGGACTCATTTCATTGTTTGTTCTGAATTTACATTTTTACATTGAATGACTACGGTTATGATTATTATGCAATGTGAATATAATTGATATGAATGTGATTTGCTTATGTTGATGCCAGACAATGAAGGTCCAAGACTTGATGCATAAATGTGATATTGAAGTGTTACTTGTATGTGAATGAGAATAAATAAATATTTCTCAACATTTATGTTGAATGACGGACTACGATCTGATGATAAGTGTATTCTGAATATGAATGTGTATATGAATAAGAAAAGTGATCCTCAACCTAATTGTTGAATGCCAGACTAAGATTCAATGATGAATGTGAAAATGACTGATTGAAAATATATGAATGTGATGCATTCCATTACATGAATGCATGAAACAAAAGGGTAATTGTGATCGGAGTAGCCACCAAAAAAGAGCTTAAAGCTTAGATTGTGAAAAAGAGCTTCAAGCTTAGAAAGTGTATAAGAGCCGAAGGCTCACTATTTTAAATGAACCCAGTATTCTCGACAGATATGGGGCAGTTATCAATGAACCCGGTATCCATAATAGATATGGGACAGTTATAGGCACTCAATCACAACAAAGTAAAAAATGAAAGTGAGTGTCACGTGCATTGCATATAAAATTGATATGTATGTTTCAAATGAACAAAAGGAATTGTGTGACTACTCTGAATGTGAATTGTGAAATAAATGATGAAAATGATATGTGATGCTATTTGATTATGATTGAAATGATGTGAATTAAGTGATTGCATGATCTATATGTGTTTTGTGATTGAGTGAGCCATCGAGGATGGTCACTCATTAAGTTCACAAAACTCACCCAAAATTTGCAATATTTTTTTAGGCTCAGAAGAATTACTCCATTAAGCAAACAAGAATATAGCCACTACATTCAAGTAAGAGGTAGAGGTCAGGATCAATTTGTATCTGCATCTGTATTTTCTTATTTTTGTATCAAATTGAGTCTTTCGTAATTATTGTAAGATGCATATTTGAATATTCTATTTTGTAATAACTTTTCAAAGTGGAAAAGGTTTGTAAATGAGGATGATCTTGAGTGTAATAATAAAAAATGTGATTGTGATGTTATGAAAGAAAAGAATGGGCCTGAGATTGATTATTAATTTTCATGTATGCTTATGAAAATTGTGTTTGAAAAAAAAATTGTATTGAGTTTTCGAGAGTTTGAACGTTCTAGCATGCCACCATTGTGGGGTACGTACTCAGGCATTACTCAGGATGTCTGGTAAGTGTCTTACGAGAGTGGAGTGTTGCATTATCCTTATAAAACTCTTTGCAAAAATAATAAAGTAATAATGTTGGGAATTACCTTCAGAGGAAGAATTCAATCCAAAAACCCTACATTTTATGAAATTAAAATGCCTCATAAATAAAATGTAGCTATAGTTTCTCTTATTTTTAAGAAATGAAAATGAAAGCATAAAACCAAAACACACTAAAAAATATTATGTACTAAAATAACTTTCTACAAATTATTAAAGTTCAACTCTTAAGGATAGAAAGGAAACCGGAAAATCCTACAAAAATTACAAAAAAGATCAATAAGGAACCCTATATTATGAACTTATGAGCTCTATAATAGTAACTCTTGCAAACTTTTTAAGAAGGATAAAGAGGAATATCTACATGCCATATAAAGCTAACTAAATAGAATAAACGAAAACATTATCTTGGACTATCCTAATTCTTCCACATCGCAAACCCTAAACACCCTAGCACAAAGAGACATATTCAAAACTAGGAGCCAAGTTAAGATAGAAACTAGTAATTTAAAAACAAAATAAGCTGTTAACATGATTTGGCAAGATAGTAACACTAAATCTAATTACTTCCAACCTCCTTTATCTATAGTAAATAAAATTATTTAGATAACAAAACCATGTTCTTAATAAGTCTATAGCCCTAATATACACATTAACAATAAACTAATATTCCCCAACAAACTAAATATAAGACTATATCTATTTGTTAATGAAATATGGATGACATGCCTAAATATAGCATATCAAACATATTAAAAAATGATTATGGATACAAATGCCCATAGGACACAATTAGAAAGTTTATATAAAACTAGCTTATTAATAGTCGAATTCTTAGAAAAATTAAAAGGATGGTGGAATTATTGTTTAAATTGGTTATAAAGATATGATATATTGAAGGCCATTGGAATTGATGGAGAAAGAGAAAATATATTTGATGAAAATCGAGAACTCATAAAAGATGAGGTCTCAAATTTGATACCAGTAATCTCCTTACACTTCATAATCTAATTTAAAAGAAAAGAATGTAAAATTATTATCCAACCTAATATTTAAAAACTCTCAGATTTTAATGCTATAAAGACATTTTCTTGACAAGAGCAATGCTTAGAAAATCTCAAACCAACACTTTTAGAAAGAAAAGTTCAATATAAGACTCCCCAATTAGGAGAAAATGATAGAAAAATTACGAAATTGTACTGGCCAAGTATCTTATAATAGAATAACATATGGAGAATTAATCAATTAAACTAAAAAATGGTTAAAATTATGTCATAATTTTAAGTTATAAAAGCAATTAAAATATGAAAATTTTAAAAACAAGAAAGAATTAGAACCATTCTAATAACAATTTAATGTTTTTCTATAGTAGTAATAAAACTTGTAAAGGATTTAGTAAATCTTCAAAAACTTATAAGAGCAAGTTCCCACCCACTAAACATAGAAAATCCTATAAATTCCAATAATAAAAAGCAAAACTTTCCATCCTCTTCAAGGTTTAGAAATAAAATATGATATAGATATGGAATAAAAAGACACACACCCATATACTATAGAATTAACACAAAACTTCAAAGTTTAGAATTAGAACAAAAAATAATAAATAAAATACAAGCCTTAATGATATTAGATAATGAAAACTTAAAATAATATGAAAATGAATTAAAAAAATTAGGCGACATTACTAGAAGAAACTAAGAGGTCAGAACATAGCATTGGTCTCAAGATGATGAAGTAGAAGAAGAAAAACAAATTAATGTATTAAAAAAAGAGGAAATTTTCCAAGCTAATAGGTCAAAATATAGTGATTGGTCTAAAGATGACGGAGCAAAAGAAGATAAACGAATTAATGTATTAACAGAAGACGAAAATTTCCAAGATTCGCAATTGTAAAAAAAAAGTATATTGAAATGTAATAAAAATCCTTTGAATAGCCATGTCAAAGTTTTGAAACTTCGTCTTCATCCTTCTGTAATCTAACGGACATCCTAAAAAAGATTTTAAAAAAGTTTCAAGTATCTCTATCTAGCCTAAATCAAGAAAAGCTATAATAAAAACAAAAATTAAAATCTTTGAGACAAAAATAAGAAGAAGATAGAGAAACACTAACAAATTTCTAAAATAGGCTAATGGTGAATAACAAAACCTATATGAAGGAAAAAATGAAATTCTTTAATTAAAATAGTTAAATTTTATGAAAATTTTTCTTGTTTATTTTAAATCAAATAACCTCTCAAATATATCTAATAATAATAATACTATGGAGACTTTTAAAATTGATTCTATTACTTTATTTTATACAAGTGTAGACTTGCCACATCCAAAACGTATGTAGGACACTTGTTAAATACAAAATGCTAGCCTTGGTTTTAATTGTAGCAATCTTTTGTAAGTAATTAATTTTGCACTATCTTGGTATGGTTTCTTGCCTTTTTGCAAATACATTACTTTAATATCGAAAAGAAAAGTGTAGGCTTAGATTGTATGGGATAATTCTCTTAAAACTATTACAATTAAGTCAAGAAAGCTTAATGACGTCCACTAGTTCTAAACTAACCAATGTTTTAAGAACCGAACCGGTGACTGAACCGAAAAAGTAACCGATTCAAGAGTCAATGGTTCAACCGAAATTGAACCATGATCGAATCGATGACTAATAAATATATATATATTATTATACATATTATATATATAAGATAATTTTTAAACATACTATTTAATTATTTATTTAACTTAAACCTTCAAACTTCAAAACATATAGGTTTTTTTAAAAGTTCACTAACATAACACAAAATAAGATAACAAAGCTCACTAGTCATATTTCATTAAAAAGATATAAAAAAAAGATCAGTAATCATAATATTCGTTCAAGTCAAAATCAAATGCTCCTTCATCATTGCCAATATGGACATCTTCAACAGATTCCAAATTTGGTTGTTCGGCAATTTCTTCATCACCTAATTTCATAATAAATAATATTAGACAAAATTACACTTGGAAATAATATATCTAATCTTTAATATTATATTACAAAGTAAATTAATTAATAACCTTCATATTGTTGTGGTGCTTCATCAATTATTGGAATTGCATTTTCCTGATAAATAGCATTTTCAAGATCTTCCTCACCAAGCTCTGGGGATCCATCATTTTCAATGATCCAAAAATCAAGTTTGTTTATAGATTCATGATCAATAGGATCATATTTCATCTTTTTGTTTGGCAACCTAAAACAAAACATTAATAGTAAGTTCAAATATAACTATGGTGGAAATTGCAAACAATAATAATAAGTTAATAACATTTAACTAAAAGTGGAAAATGACAATAATGATTCTTCAAACATAAGTTGTAAGTGACATAAACATGATCAAATAACCTTTGATGTTCCAATTTATTTCTCTTCTTTGTGTGAATGCGTTAAAAAAAGCTCCAATTTCTCTTGCAATCAGAAGAGGAAGATGTTTGGCTAAGAATATGAATAGCCAACTTTTGCAACGTTGGAGCACTACCCCCATACAATCTCCACCATTCATCTACAAAAATTTATAATTATCAAACCAAAAAATACTCATAGATAATAAACATTAAAAATATTAAAGAATATAATTAAAAATTAAAAATATTATATTAGTAGTAATATAATACTTACCAGGTCGTAAGGTGTTTAACTTTAAAACCTTAAGAGCGCTTTCTTGATTGAAAGTCCCTTGGCGATCACGATAAACTTGAATCTCTTGAATGCCTTTCGACAAGTCAGCACAAAATTTTTTTATATCAAGCATATCAAGAAAAGCAGATACAATCCTATTCTTCTCATGATAGCCTTCATCATAAAGGAAAGAAGGATTAAAAAAATATGTTACAACATGAAGATTAAGCTTTAAGTGCTTATCCCATCGAGTTTTGATGATATCGGTGTAAGGCTTATATAATTGTGGCTTCTGTTTAAAAATCTCCTTCACCGCATTTTTTATCCTAAGCATGCCCTCATAAACATAACCCAAAGAAGGTTTTTCATCTGGATCTACAATTCTCAACAATCTAATGATAAGAGCCACAACTTTCACCATGATCAAACAATCATTCTAAAACTTGCTATCTAACAAAATAGAACTAACAGATTTTCCTGTTGCAATCTTTGCCAATCTATGACTAGTAAAGTGCTTATCAATAACCAAAGCTTGTAAGTCATGTTTATGATCATAAATACTTTTCAAAGTAATGAAAATAGGGGCAAATCGAGTTACCCCTGGATGCATTATCTCTCTCCAACCTTCCCCTTTTCTTAACCAAGATAAGAAGATTATATGATTGTACACAAAAGAAGTTACCTTTGAAGCCTTTGAAACAAGTTCTACAACGTGAGGCATGTTACCAATATCCTTTAGAAGGAGATTCAAACAATGTGCAGCACAAGGTGACCAAAAAATATGCTCGTAGCGTTCATGTACCAATTTTCCAGCTGCTACATAATTTGCTGCATTATCTGTCACAACGTGAACAACATTATCTGCTTCGACCCAATCAATAACTTTAGAAAATAAATTAAATAATGATCTCGCATCTTTCACCATATCTGAAGCATCAACAGATTTCACAAATGTTATACCTGTAAAAAAATAAATAAAGTTAAAAATCTTAACTTGTATAATAATAAACCAAATTCATAATATTATACCTGATGGACAATAAACTAGAAAGTTTATCAAAGTTCTTTGTCTTTGATCACTCCACCCATCTGCCATGATTGTACAACCTGTTTTAGCCCAATTTTGTCGATTTTTATCAACAAGTAGCTGGCATTCTCTCTTACAATCTCCTAACAAATTAACCCTCAAATCATAATATGATAGACCTTTAATCCCAGGCCCAATAGTAGCAATTACATCCAAAGCTTCTTGGAAGTAAGGAGACTGAATTGCATTGAAAGGAATACATGCATCAAAAACCCATATAGCAATTGCAATATGTGCCTTGTGAATTGCTTCCTTACTAGATAACACACTTCTCAAACTTGGTTAAGATCCTGGAGTTGTCCTTGGAGAAAAATATGAATTTATTTCCATATCAACAGCTTTCCTTTTCTCTTTGCATTTGCCAAGTGCTTGTCTCTTAGTTGAACACGTTTTTTGTATTTCTCGAATTTCCTCTTGAGATTCAGGTTGATCACCATATGCTTCATTCAAATCCTCATTTCCCTTCTTTTGTTGCACTTGTATTAATGACTCCAACATTTTTTGACGAACATCATGACTAACCTTTTTACAAGAACTTATTTGACCAGGTACACCAGCAAGATGTTGTTTCATCCTATTTATGCCACCTCCTCTAAAAATCGATGAGCAATGCAAACAAGTAAATATATTAGTAGCGCCCTCTTTATGCAATGCAAAATGCTCCCATGCAGGGTCGGTTTTTCGACGATGTGGATTAACTGAGTTCCCCATAAATTGTTGCTCGGATGATTGTGTGTTGGGACTAGGAGTACTCGAATCATTTGGAGTACTAACCTCATTAAGAATATCCATGTTTCTAAATTCTGGACTTCCTACAAAAATTACACAAAATTTTATAATGTCATATTCATATATAGCATTAAATCTCTCTAATCACAAATTTTTTGGCAAGATCACTAACTAGATAATAGATTATGTACCAAACTTGCTTTTATATAGGTAAGTTACTCACAACAAGCTATTAGGTGATACAAATTATAGCAAGTAAATTATTACATCTAATAATCTAATTAAGACATAACTAGAAGATACCATAAAAGAAAAAAATATGCGATTTTAAAAAAACTTGTCCATAATTAGAATTAAACAAATTCCTTAATTAGAATTAAACAAAGAATGATTAAAACTTGGACCGTTCTTTGAAAAAAAATTAGATAAAGGCATAAAACACAAATTTGCGTACATAGAACTTTAGATAGTACCATAGCTCATAATGCATATTAATAATTAATTTTAGTTAATTAAACATAATATTAAATTAAATTATTCATACTTCTTATTAATATATATTAAATAATTTAATAATAAATACTTAGTTAATAGTAAATCAGATTATAAAAAAAGAAAAACCATTTTTTATAGTTTTCATAAATTTTTGAAAACAGAAAAAAATCAAAACAAAAAGCATCACCATCATCACCCAGTTTGGAGTCCCGTAATGAAGCAGGGTCTAGGGAGGTCTGATAGTACGCAGCCTTATCCCTACATAGTAAAGAGACTGTTTTCGATAGACCCACATGCAAATGAGACAATAATAAGAGTGATGCATGGTACAAAGAGAAAAGGCACAACTATCACAGTAAAATATTAAGCAGATAAAATTTACACTATGTACATAAATACGTAAAAATACAGGGTATACCTAATGGGGTCCAGGTCCACACCAACCAACTCACCTCTTCTGTCGTTACGTTAATGGATCTATGCTCAGAGATCCTGAAGGTTTGCCAAGCCTACTGCCCCCATATACCTATCCTGAGGGCCCAAGTTGTAATGCTCGTAAGCCGTGTCCAAGATTCATACTTAGAAAAGGGGAGAAAGGACATTGGGGTGAGCCACCTACGCCCTAGATCTGCGTATCGCGAGTACGATGTCCAATTAAATACTCTATTGTTTCGACGAACTTTAAAAGTTAATCCCTTACCCTTATCCGATCACGCCATACTCTCCTATTCCTAGCCACTATCTCATCCAGGCCCAATTCAGAAAAATCCTTCTTGATCACTTCCCTCTCGATCTTGTAAGGCCTCCCTTTTCTCCTCTTGTATTCACTAAGGGTTATACTCTCACAATTTCACACCGATTCATCGAAGGGCCTCCTGCGTACATGCCCGAACTACCTAAATCTAGTCTCTCTCAACTTTTCGGCAACACTAGCTACCTGTAGTCTATCTTTTACCACTCGATTCCGGACCCTATCTCTTTTGGTGATGTCGCACATCCATCAAAACATACATATTTCTGTTACCAACAACTGTCTTATATGTCGATATTTGGAAGGCCAACACTCGACACCATATAATATGGTTGGACATATCACCATTTTATAAAACTTCCCTTTAAGTTTTACAGGAATCTTTTTGTCACCTAACACCCCTGATGCACTTCTCCATTTGGACCATCCAGATCTAATTCGTTGTACTACATCGACATCTATATTACCATCACTCTGAATGATGGACCCGAGATATCTAAAACTCGATCTCTGTGGTATGACGTTAGCACCAATTGTTACGACCACCTCATGTACCATCTGGTTTCCTGAAAAGTTACATTCTAAATATTCCGTCTTAGACCTGCTCATTCTAAAACCTTGTCATTCTAACATATCTGTCTAACATTCTAGCTTGAAATTGACCCCCTCCCTGGTCTCATCCACTAGGGAAATATCGTTAGCAAATAACATACACCAAGATACCTCTCCTTGTATATGTTTGGTAAGTTCATCTAACACTAATGTGAACAAAAAAGGGTTTAAAGTAGAACCTTGATGTAATCCAACACTGATAGAAAACGCTTCCATGTCTCCTCCTATCGTCCTTACACTCGTCAAATCTCCTTCATACATATCCCTAATTACTTTAATATATGGCATAGGAATGCCCTTTGCTGCCAAACACCTCCAAAGGAGTTCTCTCGGCACCCGGTCATACGCCTTATCCAAATCAATAAAAACAATATGCAAGTCCCGTTTACATTATCTGTAGCATTCCATAAGTCTATAAAGGAGATGCACTGCTTCTAATGTGGACTGACCAGGCATAAACCTAAATTGGTTGGTCGACACAGTAGCAGCTCTCCAGATCCTTTTTCAATTATCTTCTCCCACAACTTCATCGCATGACTCAATAGTTTGATGCCTCTATAATTATGACATTTTTGGATGTCCCCTTTGCCCTTGAATAAGGGGATCAACCTACTCAATCCCATTCATTCGGCATTTTGGCTGATGCTAGGATCACATTAAAGAGTTGGGCTAACCACTCAATACCGATAACTCCTATCCACTTCCATACCTCTATAGGGATCTCCTGCGGCCCTACCGCCCTTCCGCTCCCCATCCCTCACATAACCTTTGTAATTTCACCCCTCGTGACCCTTGCCCAAGTGTGTTTGGTAAGGAGTTGCCCCGACATGGAGGGTTCGCCTAACTCTATGTCACCCACTATCTCTATGTTAAACAGACCATAGAAGTATCTCTGCCATCGCCCTTTGATGGCTTGGGCCTCTGTGAGTACCAAACTTGGTTTAAATCCTTCGACTTATGTGCCCTATCTCGTGCTAGCTTGAAAATCTTATGTGCTCCCGTTACCGTATCCAAGTCCTTATACATAGTCTCATATGCTTCTTCTCTAGCCACTGAGATAGTTTTCTTGGCCTTTTGTTTTGCCAGTCTATAACATACTCTGTTGATTTCCCGCTCTGCCTCTGATGTACTTGCTAGAAGATCTTTAAAATCTCTCTTTTTCGCCTTCATCGTCCCCTGAACCTCGCCCGACCACCACCATGATTCCATATGCCCTCCCCTCTGTCCTTTGGATAACCCCAGGTGTTTTGTGGCAATAGCCCGGACAACGGAAGCTACACCCTCCCACATCCAGTTTGCATCTCCACTCACTGCCCATAATGGATGATCCAGAACTTGAGTTCTAAACTATATCACCTTGGCCCCTTTTAGCCTCCAACATCTAATTTTACGACAATATGTGTTAAAAAACTGCGACCTCCATCCCTTAATTCCCAGGTCCAAAACAAGTAATTTATGTTGCATCGAAATGCATGCAGTCATAATCACTTTGCAATTGTGACACCATGATCTGGCACTTTTTCTGATAAGGAAATAATCAATTTGCATCTTGTTCGTGAGATTCTGAAATGTCACCAAGTACGCTTCATTTTTCTTAAAAAAAGGAATTCTCTATTACTAGCTCATAAGCTAGGACC
Source organism: Erythroxylum brevipes (assembly GCA_027479065.1). NCBI lineage: Eukaryota > Viridiplantae > Streptophyta > Magnoliopsida > Malpighiales > Erythroxylaceae > Erythroxylum > Erythroxylum brevipes. Next base: position 12,608,032 of record JANIHY010000001.1, read on the forward strand.
ATATCCAATAGAGCAGTCCCACTCTCATTTCTAGTTCCATATTCGAAACTCCTATGGGCCCCTAGAAATCTGTCTGCATCCGCTCCTATATGCCCATTAAAATCACCTTCGATGAGGATCTGTTTAGTATTAGAGATTTATTGAATCATCCCATCTAACGCCTCCCAAAATATACTTTTTGTTGTCTGTCTGAACCCACATGTGGAGCATACGCATAAACTACATTGAGAACCACACTGCTAAAAACCATTTTTGCTACCAATATCCTGTCGTTGACCATTGTGATCCCTACTACTTGGTTTATAAGCTCTTTGATCATTAAGATACCTATTCCATTCTGTGTCTGCGAGCTTCCCGAGTACCATAGTTTGAAACCCCCTATCTCCTTTGCTTTAGCTCCTGCCCACTTGATCTCTTGAATACATGCTATTTATATCCTATACTTGTCTAGAATCTCCACAAATTCTAAGGATTTCCCCGTGAGAGTCCCTATGTTCCAAGAGCCTATATAGATTAGGACATCTCCTTTTTTAGTCCTGCCTGCTGTGCGCATCAAACCGTGTGCTCTAATTCCCGCCGTACAATTTAAAAACATCCCTCTTACCTCATGTCTTGCACTATTCTCGTAGGTACGATTTTAGGTAATCCTTAAAAACTATGAAAAGAACTACTTAGCGAAAGGAAAAAAAAAAAGAAAAAAGGTACTAATAAATAAAATAATAATACTAAGTTTCAAAAATAAATAAAAACGAGAATTAAAGCCAGATAAAAATATAAGAAATATCAATGGAATGAAAATCTAGGAATTTAACTTCCCCCTTTGATTTTACCTCGGTGTCA
>JANIHY010000001.1:12608971-12619810 GCA_027479065.1 Erythroxylum brevipes
TATGAAAAAAACAAAAACTATTTTTTATAGTTTTCATAATTTTTGAAAACAGAAATAAACCAAAATTAAAAACAAAAAACAAAAAACTCAAATAAACATTTTTTAAACAACAAACTAAAAATAAAAATAAAACAAAACAACGTCCAGAACCAAAAACATACCCAAGACTTCTACCTAAAAAAGAATGAAAAGCTACAGAAGTCCGAATGAATGAACCTACAAATTCCCAAGAGAAGCACATGAAAAATGAAACATAAACAAACTTATTAAGAGAGTAGAGAGAGAGATGTGAGAGAGAGAGATAAAAAAAGACCTGCTAAGAAATTTAGCCGAGAAAGGTAAAGTGAACGGTGGCAGAAGGTAACGTTCTATCTTCTTAATTCCCAAAGTTTTAAATCTTTTGGTTTTTAAATTTTAAATGAAAACTCTTTTTTAAATGAACCTGCCGATTCATTATTTCACAGGTTCAACGGTTTTTACTGATCCGACCGCAAAATAAATAGGTTAATCACTCATAAAAAATAAAGACTAAACTGGACCGTTTCATACTCCGATTCACCGATTTTCTGGTTCGACCGCTCGGTTCGATCCGGTTTTTAAAACACTAAAACTAGCTATAAACAACAAAACGGATGTATATATAATGGCAAAAGCATCAAATTGGACCCTAATGTTTTAACCAAATTTCAATTTAAACCCTAATATTTTAACAAGTATAAAAAGAGCTTTGACTCTGAGTTAACATCTACAATAACCCTCCGGTTAAAAAAAATTACGTATTGAATTATTTATTAATTTTTGTGGGTCCTATATCACATGTGTATCCTACATGGTAAGAACTAAGAAATGAAAAATTTTATGAGTCCCATATCATTTAAATGAAAGTCATATATTTACAGATGGAACGGAGGAACTGCTAGAAGATGTCGACGATCTACGTACTCGAGCCGCCTACGAAGGGAAAGGTGATACTGAACACGACGTACGGACCACTGGACATCGAGCTCTGGCCAAAGGAGGCTCCTAAGGCAGTCAGAAATTTCGTACAACTCTGCCTCGAAAGTTACTATGATAACACCATCTTTCACCGTATCATCAAGGGTTTTCTTGTTCAGGGCGGTGACCCTACTACCACTGGAACCGGTTCTCCCTTCCTCTTTCCGTCTACAACTTTTTGGATTCTGTTTTGTTTGTTTAGTCAAAGGGTCAGTTTCGTGCTTCCCAATTTGGTCTTTAGGGATTTCAGTATTATAGACTGATGAAAGAAATTGACTACTCACTCAGATATTTTGAATGGTTTGAATAAAAAGCATTTTTACTTATATTATCCTCCATCTTTTAGTTGCACATTCTACTTGTTTCATTTTTTTGTTTACATGTTTGGCTTTATTCGTAACAAATCAATCATGATGTTAATGATCAATATGGCCTTTTGATATCTTCAGGTGGTGAAAGCATATATGGGGGTATGTTTGCTGATGAGTTCCATTCTCGTCTGAGATTTAACCACAGAGGGTTAGTCGCGTGTGCAAATGCTGGCTATCCACATTCAAATGGGAGTCAATTTTTTATTTCCTTGGATAAGTGCGACTGGCTTGACCGCAAGAACACAATTTTTGGAAAAGTAAGGATTTGTTATTTTCTCGATTTTTCCTGACATTTGGCACTATCATTGAAGCTTATAGTTGCTTTCAGGTGACTGGAGATTCTATATATAATCTTCTAACAATCGGTGAAGTTGAGACTGATAAGGATGATAGGCCATTGGATCCACCACCCAGAATAAAATCAGTGGAGGTAAGTATGTGATTTAAGATGTATCTCATCTCAATCATGGCAGCTTTCTGATTCCAATGATACTACAATGGCTGTAATGATTGAGTTAAGTGGTAATTTTTTCTATCATGGTTGACCATGAAATTGTAATTACATGCCATGAAGTATTTAATTCTTGCATGCACCCAAGTTTACCTTTGCTCTGCTACCATCAGTGATTTAGCTATCACGTAGTTTCAAAAGCTAAAAGCTATGTATTTGCAACCTGCCTGTAGGTACTGTGGAATCCTTTTGAAGATATTATTCCAAGGACGTCTCTAAACCTGTTGAGCCAATCAACGACTGATAATGAAAGTAAAGATTCAAGGAAGAAAGCTGTCAAGTAACTTCCCATGCCATCTGACCTTCTTTAATGGAACGTTTCTGTTGTGTGTGCTGGGAATTTTATTTTCATTCAATATAATATCACATTTTGTATTACTTTGACATACAGAAAGTTGAATTTACTTTCATTTGGTGAAGAAGCTGAGGAAGAGGAAAAGGAATTAACAGCTGTAAAGCAGAAAATCAAGAGTAGTCATGATGTCCTGGATGATCCTCGCCTTCTAAAGGAAGAGAATCCTAGTAAAGAACCGGTAATTTGATTCTTGCTGATTCTTGTTTTTCTTAGTATTCCAGTTGATCTATGATAGAGTAGAATGTTTTAGCTTGAACTTGTAAACCTTGAGCTTGTCCCATGGTGTCTCCTTCATTAGATCTCTCTAAAGTTTTCTTACACAGAAGAATTGGTAAATAATAGAATGACAATATTAAACCACAAATTTCTTTAAAAATATGTATCCACTGTTATGCCTCTGTTCTCATCATATGAGTGCAATATTTTTTTTTCTAATTTAAGTTTCATTTGATGGTCTAATATAAAGGACGCTTCTGAAGCCAAAGGAACAAGAGACATAAAATTATCAGTGCGAGAAGCCCTAACTTCCAAAAAAGATCTGTCACCAAAAGATGTAGAAAATAAATTTAATAATGATGATGTTGACGACCATGATGATATTGACTTTGACATTCGAATGCGTCAACAAGTGCTTAGAAGACGGAAGGAGCTGGGAAATATTCCATCTAAGCAAAAGCAAAATGGTATGCTGATTGTACCTGCACATACATTATTTCAGTTTGGTTTTTTAAATTTTCAGAACTGAATTTGTGTGTCTAGTGCTCTGGCATCTTAAGCTCTCTTTCCCATTTCTATTTATTCTAGATGTCATTATTCCCAGGATTTTTAAAAATAATTCAATAGGTGAAGCTGAAGAGTGAATTATAAGGAAGCTAAGCAAAATTTAATTGATCAACAATTAACAGTTAAGGTTAATTTAATGCCTGATTTGTGTATGAGACAATTATACATGAATGTTAGCTGAAAAAGGTGCACCTATAAGCCATAAGCAAATGAAGAAAACTGTTTTCATAAGATCTCACTTCGTAAAAATATAAGAACGAATGATTGGTGATTTCCAAGATATCCACTAGCATGGGGATATTCAGCAAGTGAAAAATTCTAGAATCTCTTTATGATAGTTTTATTCGGCATGTTAGCATTACTTAGTTGCTGATATTCAGCCATAGTCCCAGAGTGATGGAGAGTAAGAATCAGTTTAGTTGTTATCTTTAATAGGCAGTTTTAGTCAATTCTGATAGTTGACCATTTTACTGTTCAGAAGTAATTTGAATATGTTTATTTTAAGTTCTTGTTAGGTATTCAATATCTACTAGGTACACTGAATTATACTCCTAGTCTTAGTAGGATTTGGTTGACACGATTCTTATTTACATTTAATGTTTTAGGTTGTGAAGGGAGAAGTGGGATTTCCTAGAGAAATTCTTAGATTTAGAAGTAAGTTCTAAAACCCTAGAAGTGATCTTTAGGGCCTATTGATGTGATGTTATCGTTTTGTTCGTTATAAATTCCTAAACATTAAGCTATTTAAAGTCCAGAAGGTCCAACTTACTACTTCTATGTGTTTCTATCAAAGTGTTGACATATTCTCTCTGTTCTACATCAAAGGGGAGCAATCTGGCATTACACTTGCAGTTGAACAGTGTTGAACCGTGCAACTGTTCCAAAAAATTATTTGATCTTTTTTATATTTGCTTATCAAAGATTGTGCCATCGAATGAATATTGCAACTTTTTCATAACTGAAAAAGGTTTTTGGAGATCTAGGACCAATTAAGTTTGACATGCATGATATGTATTCAATTTGGAATCTGTTTATCATCTCTATTATTTCTCCCATATTCCTTTATAAATTGCTTCATATTATTAATTGCTTTATTGACTGATACGTGCACATCCAGGAAGCTCTAGTCCCAAAGATTCCAAAGTTTCCAAACAGAGGTAAGATTGTGATGAATTTCTCTCTCTTTCATAATTCATTTCTGAAGTTCCATCTGCTGTCAACATCACCATTCTCCAGTTTATTATGCATTATTGGATGTATCCTGTGAAAACTGTGCTTGTTTATTACTGAATCTCATACTTGCGATCACGTTATGATAAATGCTAAAGCTTGTATTCACCAATTATTTAGTCAATGATTAGTTACAGATGCCACATATTAGTCTAGGACAATAAGGGAAAGTCTAAATGTTGCTAGGCAAGGATTCTACTGGAATATCTGTTAGAAGGAAAAGTTTATATAAAATGTGGCATGATAGGTGAACATTCAGTTAAAAGACAATCATTTTCGTTTGGGAAGTTAGAGATGTCACACAAAAGGGAGAAATATTCATGGAATAAATTCAATAAAAGAAACATAATACCATAGGTTGTAGAAAATTTTCGTTTGGAATTTTTTTTCTCATTTTGTTTTAAGCACTTAGTACGAAGTTATTTATTCATAATATATTTGACTGTTGCTGTAATGGCATTTGAGCGGGTGGTTTCATATTATTCAGACATCAGGAATAAGGGTCCGAAAGCTCTCCAAAATGTTGTTAAAGGGAATGCGATATTGTTTGGTTCATTAAGGGAAGATGTGAATCAAAATTTCATGCACTTCTCCCACTATAAAGGCTGTGGGATACATTCTAACTACAAACTGGAATTGGTTCTATGCCACGTGGATCGTAGAATAGTTGATCAAAACCTGATTAAAGAAAATTACCAACCTGACACTAGTTGAGCCTAAAAATAAGTCCTAAGCTTTTGGGAATCACTTGTAATCTACAGATATTGGGAAAAAAAATTTGAACTTTCAGAACTGCTAATATGGAGGTGGTAGGATAAATACCAACTGCAAGCCACATTTGATTTTATACTGCTTGGGTGTAATAGATTTATGACTTTAATCCAGATTCACGCTATTTGCCATACTACATGCCTATATGACTTCTGCCAATAAAACTTTAAACTTTTAGAGTTGCCACTATTAAGGTGGTGTGATAAATATCTGCTGCAAAATGCATTTGCCTGTGTCACTTGTATTTAGAATAGTATAACTTGCAGTGTAAAATAGACTTCATGACATAAATCCGGATTTACATGATGCAGTTTGTCACGTTATTTGTTGATGTGACTACTTCCAAATCCCGTAGAGAAATGAGAGTGACCGATTTGCAGGCTTGAGGCTACATTCTGGTCTGGTGATAGGGATTTGCAATTAGATGATAATTTGGATCCATCCTGTTGATTGCAATGTACATGGAGGAATTCTGTTTTTTCCCCCCCTTCTGTTTTTATTTCCTTATACAGTTCGGGTCACAATAGTTATGTTTAAGTTTAATCTTTCATTTAGGTTCAGTTAGATTGAATTGTCAGTAGCCTTTGTCCAGGAATTGTAGGTTGATGAAATTAGATTATGATTTGGATGCATACTGTTAATTGCAATGTTAACTCCGAATCCAAGATCAGCTTAAGGAAATAAAACTTTAAACTTTGAGTTGCCACTATTAAGGTGGTGTGATAAATTTCTACTGCAAAATGCATTTTGTCTATGCCACATGACTTCATGACATAAATCCGGATTTACATGATGCTGTTTGTCACATTATTTGTTAATGTGACTTCTGCCAAATCCCATTGAGAACTGAGAGGACTGATTTGCCGGCTTGAGGCTATGTTCTGGTCTGATGATAGGGATTTGAAATTGGATGATAATTTTGACCCATGCTATTGATTGCAAATTTGCAATCCACATGGAGGAATTCTGTCTTTTTCCCCCTTCTTTTTTTACTTTCCTCCTACGGTTCGTTTCATAGTAGTTATGCTTAAGTTTAATATTTCTTTTTGGTTCAGTTAAAGTCTGAATTTCATTTGGATTGAATTGTCTGTAGCCTTTCATTTAAAGTCTGAATTTCATTTGGATTGAATTGTCTGTAGCCTTTCAGTTAAAGTCTGAATTTTATTTGGATTGAATTTTCAGTAGCCTTTGTAGAGGAATTGTAAGTTTTGATGAAATTAGATTATGATTTGGATGCATACTGTTAATTTCAATTTTAACTCCAAATCCAAGATCTTCTTAAGGAAATAAAACTTTAAACTTTAATAGTTGCCACTATGAAGGTGTTGTGATAAATTTCTACCGCAAAATGCATTTTGTCTATGCCACATGCACTTGGAATGGTATAACTTGAAGTGTAGAATAGGCTTCATGAAATAAATCCAGATTTACGTGATGCTGTTTGTCACGCTATTTGTCAATGTGACTTCTGCCAAATCCGATTAAGAACTGAGAGGATTGATTTGCAGGCTTGAGGCTGTGTTTTGGTCTGATGATAGGGATTTGAAATTAGATGATAATTTGGACCCATGTCTGTTAATTGCAATGTACATGGAGGAATTCTGTTTTTCTTTCCCCTTCTGTTTTTCCTTTCCTTCTACAGTTCAGTTCATAGTTGTTATATTTAAGTATAATCTTTCTTTTAGGTTCAGTTAAAGTCTGAATTTGATTTGGATTGAATTGTAAGTAGCCTTTGTACAGGAATTGTAAGTTTTACAATTTTTTTTCCCTGTAAAAATTGGTCAAATGTGGTATTTCCATCTCTTGAAGTTGTAATGTGATACTTTCTTACCTTAGGGGTGGTTTCTAAACCCTACTTGAGCGATGCTAGTAATCTATTCCGTTTCTGCTGTTTTCTTTTTCCTGTTTGCAGCCAAACAATGATACCTGTCACAATTCTTTAAATCTAAATCTAAATTCTTAGACCTTTGACAACCCCAGTCTTTACTTCCAAATAGCATTAGAACTTTTCTCTCGCTGTCCTACAATTCTCCTTTACAGAAAGTTAGGGAAGAAAAATAAAATGGGTAATCCTGTGTGAATGGTTCAGTTTCTAGGATGGAGCTGAATGGTATTTAAACCTTAAACCACCCAATGCTGCATCTGTACTGAAGCTTTTAACAACTTCTATGACTTGCTTCTATTGGAGATGTTTGATCTGTTTGCTTTTTCTGCAATTTCTCTTTTTGGCTGATCGTGGTGTGTATTTGTTTAATTTTCTTCTTTGTCAATATTTTTTTCTGCTAAGAGTTCTCTTTCTTCTGTGCTGGTCATATCTGTTTTGTAACTGCAAAATCTTGAGGACTAATGTTGTTTTTGTTGCTTGCCAGGGCTTCAACTGAAACCATTGATGAAGACAAACCAAGAGTTGAGAAATTGGCATTGAAGAAAAAGGGGATAGGATCAGAAGCTAGAGCTGAGAGGATAGCAAATGCTGATGCAGATCTACAATTGATGGGTGAAGTTGAAAGGGGAAGACTACTGCACAAACAGAAGAAGCGCCGACTTCAGGGACGTGAGAATGATGTATGTCATTTGTTTTGTTTTGGATTCATCGCTTGCTAATTTAACTTTATTCGCTCTTATTGTCTCTGGTAGGATAACACTTTTTGAGTGACTAGGCCTTTTGACACTGTCTTAATTTATGGGAGATATGGGGATTATCATTGATATAAAGTGATAGACAATGCACAAGCTATGGCTTTTGCATTATGTTAGAATTCTAGACTTATAATACTAGAGTTCCTCTATATTATTTCAGTAATATCTGTAAAATACTTATCACTACTGAATAGTAGTGAGTATTTCTCCCTAACCAGAGCAGATTTGCTCCTCAGAAGGTATGAATCCTTTTGTCCCTCTCTTCCCTTAATTTTCTGCCTACCTCTCTCCCTTCTCTGCCTACCCCTTTATAACCCCCCTCTCTAGGTACATTCGGTTATGCCTAACTAATTAGCCACATCAGTTGATAACTAACTCCCTCCTTGGCTAATTCTCTCTCTCTCTCCCGAATATCCTAACATTGCCCCCTCCTGGAAGAACAGCCTTGTCCTCAAGGCTGAAGTGAGGAACCCTGGTGCGGCATTCCAGAGCTATATCCCCCTCTTCCTCTGGTTCTGCTTCCAAGGCGATAATTTCTCTATTCTTAGTCAAAGTCTCGTTATCATCCAAGATCAGCAACCTCAACTGTTTCTTGGCGCACTGGTGGAGGGGATGAACTCGCTTCCCACACTTGAAACACAAACCATTTGCCTTTCGGTCCATAAGCTCCTGATATGATAGATGTCGCAGTCCTCGATTTTTTTCCATGAATGGTCTTCGGTCCCCTTCTGTTGGTCTAGTCGGCATCGTGAGGTGAGAACCGACTCCTTGGGTTTCCATGGATAGTCTTCGGTCCCCTTCCCCTGGTCTAGTCGGCGTTGTGAGGTGAGAATCGACTCCTTGGGTCGTCGATCTGGGTTGAAAACGATGACTCATTGCATTCCGGGTTGGACCGACCCTCTGCACGCCCTGCTCCGTAGCCCACAGTATTAGATGACCCTGACTCCGTATAAGGAGGACGAACTCGACTCTAGCTTTTGTACCCAAGCTCTCCTTGGTGATGCCAGTTGCGATGTCGTGGGTTAGATGATTCGAAACCCCTTTGATCCCCGTACAGCTCCTCCTCCACAACCCTTGCCACCTTCATCATCTGAACCCTGTTTGTTGGACTGAAGGTACGCACCCTTCGTCTTATCTCCGTGCGTAGCCCACTCATGAAGTAGCCCATCAATTGTGCTTCCGGTAAACGTCCCACCTGAGAAGACACAAATTCGAAGGCCTCAATGTATTCATCGACAGTACCCATCTGTTGTAAATCTGAAAGTTCTTCAAATGGATTCTCAAATCTTCGTCCTCCATATCTGTCCATTAGAGCCTGCTTCAACTTCCCCCATGTTAGCTCCACTTCCGTCTCTCGGAGGAGATTGAACCAATGAATGTTCGATCCCTCCATGCTTAATAGGGCTAGCTTCATCTTCACCTCCTCCGACATACCATGAACCTCGAAATAGATTTCGGCTCGGGTAATCCGTCCTACTGGATCAGACCCGTCGAACATGGGTAAGTCTACCTTTCTCATCGACATTCTATACTCTTCCAGATTGCCCAAAGAGTGCTCCGATTGAACATTCGGCTGCGGACGCTGAGTATCCCTGTCGCCCGCCATATTCGACCTCCTCTTGTAAGTCTCACTTCCTTGTCCCTCCTTTGGACGCTTGCCCAACATTTAACTCATCTCTACCAGTAATGCTCGTTGCATCTCTCCTATGACCATACGCATTGATGACTGCATCTCTTTTACCCCAGCTTTAAGACTGGCCATACGAGATTCCAGTAGCTCAATTCTGTCTGACATCTTCGGTGGCATGAAGGTATGTTACTCTGAATTTGTCTTTGTGTTTGTGAAAGTCCTCCGAAAGTTGATCCTCCCCTCTCTTTGAATCCGGCAGGTCGGACCACTGTTAGAACTCTAGACTTATAATACTAGAGTTCCTCTATATTATTTCTATATATCTGTAAAATATTTATCACTACTGAATAGTAGTGTAGTATTTCTCTCTAACCAGAGCAGATTTGCTCCTCAGAAGGTATGAATCCTTTTGTCACTCTCTTCCCTTAATTTTCTGCCTACCTTCCTCCCTTCTCTGCCTAGCCCTTTATAGACCCCCCTCTCTAGGTACATTCTGTTATGCCTAGCTAATTGGCCACATCAGCTGATAACTAACTCCTTCCTTGGCCCACTGTCCTTGGAATAATTCTCTCTCTCTCCCGAAGATCCTAACATTGCCCCCTCCTATAAGAGCAGCCTTGTCCTCAAGGCTGAAGTGAGGAGCCATGGTGCGGCATTCCTAAGCTTCACCCCCCTCCTCCTCTGGTTCTGCTTCTAAGGCGATAATTTCTCCCTTCTCAGTCATGGTTTCGTTTTCATCCAGTATTAACAACCGAAGTTGTCGTTCTGAACATTGATGGAGGGGATGAAATTTCTCCACACAACGGAAGCACAACCCTTTTGCCTTGCGATCCATCAGTTCCTGATACGAAATGTGTTGTAAGCCCGATGTTTGTCCATGGATGGTCTTCGGTCCCCTTCCCCTAGTCTAGTCGGTGTCGTGAGGTGAGACCCGACTCCTCGGGTCAGCGATTTGGGCGGAAAATTATGACCCGTCGCATTTTGGGTTGGACTCGACCCGTCCTCTGTGCGACCCGCTCCATCACCCCCAGTATTAGAGGACCTCGACTCTGTATACGGAGGATGACTCCGACTCTGGCTTCTGTACCCAACCTCTCCTCGGTGATGCCAGGTGCGATGTCGTGAGTTGGATGATTTGAAACCCCTTTGATCCCCGTACGGCTCCTCCTCCACAGCTCTTGCTACTCTCATTATCTGAACCCTATTGATTGGACTGAAGGTTCGCACCCTTTGTCGGATCTCATTGCGCAACCCACTTATGAAATACCCCATGAGCTGTGCTTCGGGTAAGCGTCCCACCTGAGAAGACACAAACTCGAACGCGTCTATGTATTCATCTACCGTGCCCGTTTGCTGCAAATCAAAGAGTTCCTCAAATAGGTTCTCAAACCTCCTTCCACCATATCTGTCGATTAAAGCTTGTTTTAACTTTCTCCATGTGAGCTCCACTTCAATCTCTCGGAGGAGATTGAACCAGTGAATGGTCGATCCCTCCATACTTAATAAAGCCAATTTGATTTTCACGTCGTCCGAAGTTCCATGAACTTCGAAA
>JANIHY010000001.1:12800604-12813905 GCA_027479065.1 Erythroxylum brevipes
GAATATTTTGTCAAAAATTAGAGTGGGATCTGATCGCGCACAAAGTGGAATAATAACAAAACTTTCTGATTGATTTTCCAAAAGCCAAGATCACTTATAATTTTATAATAAGATTAATATATAAAATATAATAAAGCATGAATCATAATTTGTACATTATTTTGAAGCTTGATCATTTTCTTATAATTTCCATTAAAATATTTTTAAAGTTGATTTATCTTAATCATTATAGTTGTACATGTGTTCAACTTTTAATAGTATCCACAGAATATGTCGAGAGAATTCTAAAATTATTGTAGAGAGGATAAGGCATGAAGTGATAGCTTCCTTAGAATCTAAGCCAATTTATAATAAGTTATGGAAAATTTAGCAATTTAATTAAAAAAATTCTAAAATCAATTAAATTTTTAATGAAAGTTAGAATTAATTCTATTTAAATACATCAGATACCTTATTATTTATAATCGGTTGTTTCTTCTTTTTTTAAAACCACAACGAAAAACCAAAAAAAAAACGAAACCAAACAGTCCCTAAATATCTCATATTGATCCTTATTAAACATCATATACTTATTCATAAAGTTTTTCAAACTTTACATTCAAGTCTAATTTGATTAATATTCGTTTTCTCTCTTTAACCTATTCTTTGTATGTAACCCGTTAGAGTTCCAAATATATTGACAATGGATATAAATTATAACAATATATTATAATTAGGATTAGATAAATTAAAATCCTTTAATTTATACTTAATTCTCTAATTAAACAAATTATGTCTATAAATCAAGATTGGCATTAGCAAAAAATCATGATGAACTAAATATTTTGGAATGTGAAAGTGGTTTTAGCTAACCTTTCCATGCATGAATATTTTGTATAATTCAATCCTTTTATCATATAATATTTTTATTGGACATAGAGTATGATATTAATGACTACTTTATTTTAGTCATAGTAATTAATTCAATTAATGACATTTGTAACTTATTTTAGAAAGCATCATCCCACCTTAGCCAAAGATTTTCTGGATTAATACTAATCGAGAACAATGAAATATTCTCAATAATCAATTTAGGATGATGAACCATATATTGATCACTCAACTACCTACATTGATCACTTAAATTTCTTTATATAGTTCGTACTATATCCAATAACTATCGATTAAGTTAATCTTGATTACAATACACCATAAATAGTATTTAAAATATTACAATTCCTATACGAGATACTTTGGAGATCTCATATTAAAGGATTAATTATATAATTATCACAATTAGAATTTTCATAGATATACAAGTAATATTTTAAATGGAATTTTCATATAGGGTCAATTCAATAAACTTAATCTTTAACAAGCAATCATATGTTTATTTAAGTATCTTTATACTTTAGTTTATGAGATCGACTACTTCTTTCATAAGGAAGAAACATAACGTATGCTAGTTTTTTTTTTAATACTCTATTAATGTCCATTATCATAGAACAATAGCTAGAAACAATTTATGGATAATACATAAATGTAATATGAATTTCATAACTGCGATCTTATCTTAATTGTATTCTTAATGTATATTTACCTCATAGATTTTATCATATACATTAGGATATCTATAAGATAAAGATGCCTTTAAATAATTATGTCACTAAATTACAACTAACCGATTGACTATAGGACATAACCAACATATTCTCTATAATTACTTTAGGGTAATAATTTTTTATTAATTTATTCAATTATCTTCGTATAGTTTATACTATATTCAATTATCTTCATATAGTTTATACTATATACAAGTACTATTGATTGAGTTACTCTCAATATAATTGGTCATAAATAAAATCAAAATATAATAATTTTCATATGAAATATTTTTGTGATCTCGAATTTAAGGGTCAATTATACAATCATTGTAATGAGGACATCCATAAACATACAAATAATGCTCTATTTAAGATCTTTATAATCAGATCAGCTCAATGGATTTATTTTATAATAAAAACTTATAAGTTTATTTAATACTTTAATTTATGAAATTAATTATTTTCTTTATAAGAAGAAAATATAGTATGTGTAGTAACTATGAATAATTTAAGAATTACACCTAAATATAATTTGAAATCCTATTATATATTATTTATTTTAAAAATTGTATCCTTAGTATTAAGCAACAAATATAATTAAAATATAAAGATAAAGAATTTCTTTATCTTTATATTTAGTGGATATTAGTTTATGGCTATGCAATGAATTTAATAATTATTCATTTCATTGGAGTGGATATTAGTTTATGGCTATGCAATCAATTCTATTAAACTTGTTCAAACCCGTTTTCTGTGATTACAGCTCCTCATTTCAAGAACACTTCTTTATTTTTCTTGTTTGTTATTCATTTCACTGGATTAAATTGATTGCATAGCCATAAACTAATATCCACTCCAATGAAATGAATAACAAACAAGAAAAATAAAAGTTTAATAGTGCGTACTTGAATGAATGGGCCTGATACATCGCCACTTTTATTATATTAGGCAATGTTAATTAATTGGTTGAAAATCTTGTGTATTTGATTGAAAATTTTAAAGTAATGAAAGACTCAATTGAAAAAAATTAAGTTGAAGTATTTAATAATGAAATTAAATATCTCAAGGGAACCTAGAAGTTAATAATTTAATATCTGCTTCTGTCATATTTTGGTGGGGCTGGGCGCTGCTGCTTGGATCCATGGGATTGACTAAATCTGAGTCAAAGATACCTGTAAAATAATAAAGGCACGTCGGGGGTTGACTTTTGGTAGGCCCCTCCAATGCTCAAATTAGTCTTTTGTAAGAGTTTTTGGTGGCTGGTAAGTAATGAAAAATAGGTTATTGGAAATCGTACCTTTTTCATGATGAGATAATGAATTTATACCTGAAAAATACCCACTAGGTTTTGACCTTCCCTTACAGGTGGGAAGCCGCCATTTATGAATGGGCTGTCTGTGCCTGGGCCTGGATTTGGGCCTAGCACGACCGACCCAGCCATAAGCCCCCTACTCCTCGACTCTGATCATGGAGAAGGGTCGATGGAGTACATAAGGATTGTGCGGCTCATCCGCATGACAGCTCGTGATAGGCCCGATCGATCGGACATCATCGTTTGGTGCATGATAGCTCGGGGTAAGACTGACCGATCAAGGGTAGAGATTGAGCCGATTGATCAAACGTGAGCATAAGGTTGACCGATCGATCGTTGAGATGGGATTGACCTATCGAACGTAGATGCCTAATCAAAGCATTCGATTTAATTGTTACTTACAGCTCGTATCCACTGGTGGGTTTTCAAAATTTGAAATGAAACATCTTTGTAACTGTCATACAGCTGTCATATACGTCCTTTCTTATTGCTCTAGCGCGTATTGCTTCGACTGTAACGCCGCTTCGGGTATCTGACAACCCTAATTCGTACGGCTCAGATTTTGCCACATGCCCAACTTTGATTGGCGCGCTCGCTCAGTACTCCATTATAAATGCTCGGAATTGACACATCTCTTCACTTTCTGCTTGTTCAATTCTTCAATCTTTGCTTTATCTCTTCATCTCCCTGTTTACAGCCATTGGAATTCCCTTTTTCACCATCGTCAAATCCCTAACTCTAGTCACTAAACTAGGTACGTCCTTCTTCCTTTCTTCGTCTGTAAGTGTGATTTTCAGTAACTATGTCGTCGACTAGCTCTAGGAATGGATCTAGCTTCCCCTCTCCTTCTCCGTCGTCTCCTCGCCAGTCTTCGCCACCAGCATCCCCGGGTCCTAGTGGGGAAGTAAGTATGGTTCTGATGGAGCTCCATCAGGAGTTGGCCGCCGAAGGAGCTTTAAAGGTTGCTAGGTCGTTGGAGATAGCGGCGGACAGAAATGAGGCATCGGAGTTAAGGGGGAATGAGGGAATCGGAAAGAGTGCCCGAAAGGACGAGCAAATTGTTGAAAAGCCACCGAGCGACCCTTTTACGGTGACCGAGAGGGAGCTGAATCGGTCGATCATTAAGCATAATATCCCTTCGTCATGGGGGCCTAGGCTAGCTGGCCAGAGCGAAAGGATTTATAGCAGTGGGGGCGACTACTTTGCTGTGGCAAAGAGCTTTTTCTCGGTCGGTGGTATGAACCTTCCGTACGCCCCGATTATCGATGAAATATGGCGCGCCTACCAATTAGGGTCGAACCAGATTCTCCCAAATGGTTGGAGGTTCATCAATGGACTGGCTTTGCTGTGCCATCATTTCGGCTATCCTCCATCAGTCGATATCATGCGGCACTTTTAAAGAATGAACCAGAGCTCGAGCATCGGGGCCGGAATTCCTCACCTCCAGTATAGGGATTCGAGGTATCGTCCTACTGGGACAGCAGGATCAATCAAAGCGTGAAAAACAAAGTACTTCTTCGTGAGGCCCCCAGGGTCCACTTTTGAATCCCGACCGTGGAGGTATCCCCTGGCTGAGCAATGGAATGATATTGCCGACCTACACCTTTTGAGGGAGGAATGAGAAGTGATCAGTAGGATCAAGGCGCTAGGTCGGTATTCTTTCGACTGCCTCATTTTGGGGTATCATGGAGGGGCATCAGCCGATGCTTTTGTAACTGACCCCCTCCTCGAATTAGAGGGCTGGAAGAGGAGACTGCCCCTCCTGGTTAACTCATCGTAGTTTATTCATCTGCTGTATTCACAAGTATTAATTTCAATTTCTAACTTGCTTCTATAATTGTGCAGCCATGGTGAAGATCAAGAATTTTGCCAAGTCTTCCAGTCTCCCCAAATCCAAAAGGCAAGCCAAAAGGCCTAAAGCTTCTAAAGAGGTGAAGAAGCAAAGGAAGGAGGTAGGGGTCAGCGAAGACGTCGCTTAGCCGGCGATGTTGGACTAGCCTTCAGCAATTCTGGCCCTTCCTTCCACTAAGGACCAATCTAGCATGTCAACGTCGTTGTCGATCGAGCCGATGAGTGCGAATCAAGTGGATTCGGAGGAGGAAGAGATGGAGCCACCGCGCAAAAGAAAGAGGACCGCTCGGAGTGCTAGTCGATCGTCCTGTCAGCTGGACAGAGGAGAGGGGAAAAGGCAAGCACCCCGATTGGATAAGAGCAAGGGGAGAGAGCGAGCCCCCAGCGGTGGAGAATGGGTGTCCACGATTAGCCTTCATAAGGCTGCATCAATTAGGGACGTCAATGTGGCTCTGCAAATTGCCCAGAAGGCTGTTCCTCCTATGGACGAGAGATTTTTGGACACGCTGAACGATAAGGAGTTGATGGCTAGTCTCGTCCGCGACTGTACCAGGGATATGGCATTCGCCTCTGCGATGTATCAACGTCTCGATCAGCTCTATGACGTGAGGCAAATAATGGACCGGGAGGTTCAAAACCTTCTTGAGCAAGTTAATGCTCTGAGAGCTAAACTTTCAGAGGCGAAGGAGGGGCAGGACGTCTTACGAGCTCAACTTTCTTCATTGGAGGAGGAGAAGAGCGTTTTGGAGGAGAAGAAGAGTGTTTTGAGGGCTCAACTCTCTTCGGGGGAGGAGGAGAGGAGTAGGATGGTTTCCTCCAGGGTTGAGCTGGAGAGTGAATACCGGGTGTCGCAACTTCGTATTGAGGGCCTAAGGAAAAAGGTGATCGATGCCACTGGAAAGATGAGAGTGGAGGAGGAGCTCCGTTCGAAAGCCTTCCTAGAGTGTCATGAGGTGGTGACAGAGAGAGTGAAGGTCGAGAAGAAAATGGTGGAGGTCGAGAAGAAAATGTTGGAACTGCAAGGCTCCGTCAAAGAGAAAAGGATTAAAGCAATCAAGCGATGGAAAGAGCGGCATTTAAATGAGGAATGCCTAGAATTTGCTTGAGACTTGACTCTTTCCATCCTGAAGAGCTACCACAGCGTTTGCACCCCCGACGGGTCTAAAGGTCCTTCCTTCGAGGATTATGCCGAGCCGATGCTTCCCTCCGAGCTCGGCCTTTCACTTGAGGAGATAAAAGAGATAGCTGAGAGCGAAAGAGAGGTCATGCCGGATGAGATGCTGGACTTGAGCTCAGATGATGATGATGATGTCTCTCCACTGCCTTCTCCTGCCGACCCAACTGTTGGCCCTTCCTCTCCTCCTGCCGATCTGGCTGTTGGCCCTTCCTCTCCTCCCGAAGGATAAAAATGATTTGTCCCCTTGCAAGGCTCATCTGGTCGGGCTTGCGACCAGAGAATTAATACAAAGAAATAGAATTTTTTTTAATTTTTCATTACCTCCTTTATCTGTCGCGTTAAAGATTGGACGATCCTTTCAAATAGCAGGTAGTGAACGAGTGCACTCGATGTTCGTCGATCGGGTGAATTTGGCCGAGCGATGGTGAGGCCATGCGATTCAAGATTCTGTCTTGGCATCCTGACAGAGCGATGAATTTGGCCAAGCGATCCAAGATTTTGGCTCTTGGCATTGCCTGGTTCCAAGATCCTGTCTTGACAACTTGGCCGAGCGATGTATTTGGCTGAGCGATCCAACATCCTGTTTTGGCAACCTGGCCGAGCGATGTATTTGGCCAAGCGATCCAAGATCCTGTCTTGGCATTACCTGGTTCCAAAATCCTGTCTTGGCAACCTGACCGAGCGAGATAGAGGTCGAGCGATCCAAGATCCTGTCTTGGCATCGCCTGGTTCCAAGATCCTGTCTTGGCAACCTGGTCGAGCGAGGTAGAGGCCGAGCGATCCAAGATCCTGTCTTGGCATTGCCTGGTTTCAAGATCCTTTCTTGGCAACCTGGTCGAGCGAGGTAGAGGCCGAGCGATCCAAGATCCTGTCTTGGCATCGCCTGGTTCCAAGATCCTGTCTTGGCAACTTGGCCGAGCGATGTTGAGGCCGAACGATGTGGACGGCGATCAGTTAGTGGAATTTCTCTTCTTGCCAAATTTAGTGAGATTTTTCTTGCCAAGAAATTTGAAACCCCTTTTATTGACGATGACAAGGGCGTGGACCATTAAAAAACCTGACTGGCAGGGCCAGAAAAAGGTACCCACAAGTTGTGTGTACAATAAACAAATAATAAACAAAGAAATAAGAACTAAAATAAAGCTTATCTATTGGTAAAACGTCTTCAGGTTTTGAGAGTTCCAGGGCCTCGATAAAATCTTCCTGTTCGTATCGCGCAGGATGTAAGAGCCGTGTCCGGCTTATTTGACCACTTGATAGGGTTCTTTCCATGTCTGACCGAGCTTCCCAGGGTGCTTTTCAGCCACTTCGGCCTTTAGCAGGACGTACCCACCGATTTTTATATCGCTCGGCTTTATCCTTTTATTGTAGAACTTCGTTGCTTTTTGTCTGACGGCTTCTGAACGAGCGGCTGCCCTGTCTCTATCTTCACTGAGAAGCACCAGTTTTGCCTTGTGGATTTCATTATTCCTTTCTTCTTCGTAACTCACAACTCGTTGGCTATGCAGTACTACTTCTACTGCGACTAGGGCCTCTGCCCCGAAGATCATTTTGAACAATGTCTTACCAGTGGCCCCATTTGGGGTTGTTTTGTACGCCCATAACACTTCATCTACTTCGTCCACTCAAGTCTTGCGCCCATCTAAGCGCTTCTTGAGAGCACTCATTATCTTATTGTTAGTATTTTCCGCTAGACCATTACTCTGAGGGTGGGCGACCGAAGTCAACTGGAGTCTTATCTTCAGTCGTTCACAGAAATCTTTGAACTTGTCGTTATCAAACTGCCGACCGTTGTCTGTGACTAACATTATTGACATCCCAAAATGGCTCAGTATGTTTTTCCGTATGAAGTTTTCAACTTTCTGCTCAGTGATGGTGACGACCGCTTCCGCTTCTACCCACTTAGTGAAGTATTCGACTGCCACTATCAAAAACTTCTTTTGCCCCGGACCAAGAGGAAAGGGACCTAGTATGTCCATTCCCCATTGAGCAAAGGGAATGGGATGACTCACGATTTTCAGCCGCTCGGTCAGCTGATGAGATAAGTTGTTGTTCTTCTGGCAGGCCTCGCATCGGTTAACTTTTTCTTGGCAATCCATCTTCATCGTTGGCCAGTAATACCCCTGTCTGATCAACCTATGAGCCAACATTCTGCCTCCTAAATGATTTCCACATATTCCTTCATAAACGTCAGCCATTGCTTGTTCTGCCTCCTCTTCATTCAAGCAATGTAATAGTGGTCAGTCGTAAGAACGCTTGTACAGAATGTCATTGATGATCACGTATTCGGTCGCCTTTACCCTCAGTTTCCTGGCCTCCAAAGCTTCCGTCAGTTGTGTTCCCTTGAGAAGGTATTGCCTGATCGGCTCCATTCAACTTGACCGTTCATCTGCTTGAAGGACTTCAGTAGCCTTCTGGATGTTAGGTTGGTTGAGCTGCTCGACCAAGATGTTGTTCCTGACATTTTGATCGGAAGCCATCTTGGAAAGTGCATCTGCCTGAGCATTTTGAGCCAGTTTTATCCTGCTGACTGAGTATCGCTCGAAATTACTCAACTCCTGTTTTACCAATTCCAGGTACTTGATCATGCTGCTCCCCTTGGCCTCATACTGCCCAGTGACTTGACCAACCACTATTTGGCTATCGCTGTACACCTTCAAATGCTTTGCCCCCATCTCCCTTGCCAATTGGAGGCCGGCTATTAGAGCCTTGTATTCTGCTTCGTTATTGGAAGCTCTAAATTCTAACCGAAGAGCATATTCTACCTTTTCTTCCCGGTGCGGGCTGATCAATACTACTCCTGCTCCCCATCCCTCAGCGTTGGACGACCCATCAACAAATAGGCTCCAGGCAGGGCGTTGCTCGCCTTGCGAGTCAGGTTGACTCATTTCTGCAACGAAATCCGCCAACACTTGGGCCTTGATCGTCGTCCGAGGCTTATATTGTATATCGAACTCTCCCAGCTCTACTGCCCATTTTACACTTCCTGAGGGGTTGGTCGGTCCATACCTCGATGGTATGACTCTGGAAGTAGGGCCTTAGTTTTCACGCCGCAGTTATCAAGGAGAGAGCCAACTTTTCTATAGACGCATACCGTGTTTCTGGTTCATTCAGCACCTTACTGATGTAGTAGATCGGGAACTGCTCACTTCCCTCCGATCAAACGAGGACTGCACTGATCGCCCCTTCTGTGACTGCCAAATACAAGATCAGATTCTCCCCCTCGATTGGGCTCTGCAAGATGGGTGGACTAGTCAGATACTGCTTCAAGTATCGAAATGCTCTTTCGCATTCATCCGGCTATTGGAACTGGGTCACATCCGCTTTTCTCAGAATTTTAAAAAACGGGAGGCACTTGTCCCCCATCCTGGAAACAAATCTGCTCAAGGAAACTATCCGCCCGGTCAATATCTGAACATCTTTCAAGCACCGTGGTGAGGACATTTGGACGATAACTTCGATCTTTTTCGGATTAGCTTCAATCCCCCGCTGAGTAATCATTTATCCCAGGAATTTTTCAGATGCCACACCAAAGATGCATTTTTCTAGGTTCAGCTTCATCTGAAATTAATTAAGGGTCTGGAAGACTTCTTTGAGATCTTCTACATGCTCAGTGGTCGTCTTACTTTTGACCACCATATCATCCACATAGGCCTCAACCCATCGACCAATCTGCTTCTTAAAAACTTCCATGACGAGCCGCTGATAAGTGGCCCCTGCGTTCTTCAAGCTGAACGGCATTACTTTGTAGCAATACGTGCCCTGTTCAGTTATAAAAGCGGTCTTTTCTTCGTCTTCAAGGCTCATTTGGATCTGATGGTAGCCCGAAAAAGCATCCAAGAAGCTGAGAAGTTCATGCCCTGACGTGGAGTCCACCAGCTGATCGATTTTGGGCAAAGGGAAGCTTTCCTTTAGGCATGCTTTGTTTAAGTCGGTGAAGTCAATGTACATTCTCCACTTTCCATTTTTCTTCTTCACGAGTACAACATTTGCCAACCATTCAGGGTATTTGACTTCCCGAATGAACCTAGCACTAAGCAGCTTTTCTATTTCTTTCTCAATCACTTCCTGCCTCTCTTTGTTTTGCCACCACTTCTTCTGTCTAACTGGCTTGCAATCTTTTCGAATACCGAGGGAATGCGATGCGACCGATCGAGAAATTTCAGGCATATCGCTCGGTACCCAGACGAAGACCGATCTGTTTTCTACCAAGCAATCCTTGATTTCTTTGACTAGGCCCTTCTGAAGCTCGGAACCTAGATATGTGAACTTGGAGCGATCTGCTTCATCCAGTATGACCTGCTGCGTTTCTTCTACAGGGTTCATCCTCTCCGTCTCCTCATCAGCTCTCACGTCAAGAGAGCTTGTCAAGACTACCGTCCCGTCTAGTGTCCTTGTTTTCGCTAAGTAGCATTCCCTAACGATTCTCTGCTGACCCCTGACGACACTGATTCCATGGGACGTCGGGAACTTCATTGCTTGGTAGTAAGTGGAGACAACTGCTCTAAGGGCGTTTTGAGTAGCTTGTCCAACTATCACATTGTACGCCCCTACAAACTTCACAACCAGGAACTCAACGTCCTTCTCTATCTGACACAGCTTTTGTCCGAATTTCACTTTCAAATAGACTCGAGCAAATGGGCAGACTGATGCTCCGGTTACCCCTTTGATAGGTCCATCTATAGGCAGAAGTCGATACTCTGGTATTTCCATCTGCTTGAAGGCATCGTAATACAATAGGTCGACCGAGCTACCCGTATCGATCATTACCCGTTTCACCTCGTTACCATCCATATTCAAATTTACTACGAGCGCATCATCATGAGGGCATCTAACCCCATCTAGATAAGATTCGTCGAATGGTATCATCCCATCGTTCTGCCTCTTTCTCTTGGCCGACAAGTCTTCACCGACCTGTCTGGCATACCTCTTTCTTCGTTTAACGATGGACCCGCATGCTGCACTACCACCAAAGATCATGTTAATGACCCTAACAGGCCGGTCATCTTGTTATCCGGTGTTTCTGTCACCTCTTGCCCTGGGCGGTCCTCTCGCTTCGCGTCGATCGTCAGTATTCGCATTCTGCCTCCCTCCATCATTTCTATCATTTCGCCTCCAAGGCTGTCGCCAGTTGTTAGGCCGACCGCTCTTATGCTCATTATCTCGATTAGCATTTTGTCCGTGCTTCAAAAATCGACCCAGCCTTTCCCTTTGGATAAGGAGTTCGATTTCATTTTTCAAGTCCCAGCAATTTTTCGTGTCATGACCGATGTCTTTATGGAAATGGCAATATAAATCAGGGTCCCTCCTCCTGAGGGGAGTCTTCAACTTATTGGATTTTCGGAGGGGTTCCCCATCTGCTCTCATGGCCGCCAATACTTCCACATATCACCTATTGAGCGGGGTGAATTCTCGTCGATGTCCTTGTCGATCAGTCGGCTTTCTCCAGCTCGACTAATCCTTCTGTCGCTTGTGGGAATCATCCGTTCTGCCGCTCGGCCCGCGGTCATCTGCTCTACATTTTGTGTTTTTCAACACTTCCTCGAGCTGGATGTACTTGTCCGCTCGATTTCTTATCTCTTGAATGGTCTTGGGCTGATCGAGTGCCAGTGACTTCTTAAACTCCTCATCCCTTGTGTTGCTCATCAGTGCCACCAACATGGACGAGCAAGTGAGATCGGGGACTTCGACCGCTTCATTATTGAATCGAGTAATGAACTCCCGCAAACTTTCGTTCCTTCCTTGGGTTAACTGCATCACTTCCAAAGCGGTCTTCTGTGGTCACTTACTTGTAGCAAATTGATTGAGGAAGAGCAGCCTAAAATCCTTGAAGCAAGTAATGCAACATGGGGGTAAACTATTGAACCATCGTCGAGCTCCTTCTTGAAAGGCGATGCAAAATACCTTACACTGAATAGCGTCAGGGACGCAGTATAGGTTCATCATCGACTGGCAATGCTGCAAATAGTCTAGGGGATCCGTCTTTCCAGTATATTTTTCAGGCGTCGGTATTTTGGTACCGACCACTAGGAGGCTATCCAAGATCGCCGGGGTGAAAGGAGAGCTATATTGTGCTGTTGGATGATCCGGGCGGAAACTCATGGCCGCATTGATCTGATCGTCCACGATTTTTTCTAGGGCTTTAGTAGGATGGCGATCGGTCATCATACCAATCTACCGTGCGAGCGGCTGCTGTTGTTCTGGCTAAGACTGTAAAATCTGACGAATCAACAGATCAACCGCTTCCTCAATCTGTTTTCGAGTGAGGGAGGTATGCTGTGGTGCAGGAGGATTTGCATCTAGGGGGTGCTGAAGATTTGGATGCGTATTGGTCTCAGTATTATCCTCCAAGGCTACGCTCTGTTCTTTTTGATCTAGGTTTTGAGGTTGTGGTTGATCATTCGGGTGCGAAGAATGTGTGCGGGAATCATGGTGTGTTGGCAGCAGAGTGGCAGGTAACTGTAAACCCATCCGTTGTAGTGCCAATGTCGCAACAGCGCTATATCAGGGTTGGCTGCTGCCGACCGACTGATCTGCGTGTTTCTGGACGTGGTGCCCTGATGTCAAGCCCCACGGTAGGCGCCAACTGGTTCCGCCTGATTATGATGAGGCAGGACGTTACCGTTTGGATCCATGAGCTTGACTGTCTTTAACGAGAAAATACCTACAAAACAACACAAGGCACACCGGGGGTTGATAGCCAACAGACCCCTCTGACGCTCAAGTTAGTCTTTTTGGTGATGGTTCTGGTCGCTGGAAAATAATGAAAAATAGGGTTTTAATGTCGTACCTGTATTATGGCAAAATTGTACCTTATATATGAAACAGATGCTAGGTTTAGGTATTTACGTAGGTCTCTACGTATGCATGGGAGGTTTTTACTTGCGAATGGGTCGTGAACGCCTGGACCTGGACCCGGACCTAGCACAACCGACCCGACCAATATGTAATAAATAATATCAAAACATATTAATCCATATTTTGAAGACTTAGTCAAAGAAAAGAGTACAAATATAATGTTCAGTCTATCAGTGAACCACATAATCATTATTATGTTATTTCATGTAAATTTACGCCACCGCCCACTTATTTCTTCATTTTCCGTCGTTATCAATAAAATCCTTTTTATTTACACTCCTTCCAAAATTTAAGCATGCAAATTATCATATTTATGTTGTTTGTTTTTAAAAACTTATTTTAAAGGAAAAAAAACACAACTTTTAGTGATTTTAATTATTTTGAAAAATGCAATAATTATTTTTTGTAATTATCTTAAAAATATTGTAGTAATAAATTTAAAATATATTTATTCAATTATGGCAATAAAAATTATTATTAAAAATTAAGTCAGATTGATCATCCAAATTTTATTTTGTAC
>JANIHY010000001.1:12819679-12830898 GCA_027479065.1 Erythroxylum brevipes
AACCTCTAGTGCCTCATCCTTCCTCTTCATAGGGTAAACCCAACATTTCCTTGACTTGTCATCAATTATGGACATAAGGTACACATTCCCTCCTGCTGTTAGAACTTGTGCTGACCCCCAGAGATCGCTGTGAGCATACTCCATGATCTCTGTGGCTCTCTTTGCTCCCTTTTGGAAAGTTGACCTGTGGTGCTTACCTAGCACACAAGATTCACAAAAATCTAACTTCTGTAGGTTCTTTTCAGGTATAAGACCTTGCTTAGAGAGATGGAGCAGGCTTTTGTTGCCTGCATTGCCTAAGCCTTGCCTTTTATATCTTGTCTAAAGCCTAAGCCTTGCCTTTTATAGCTGAAGAAGATGGAGAAGATACTTTCGGATGACTGTCTCTTAAATTAGGCATCCCTCATATGCCGTCCACGTGAGCTTCAATGAACCTTCATATGCTGTGCTTATTGTGTTGTGGCTGCTGCGTTTTACACTGACTACACTTGCGTTTTGTCTCTTTGAAGCATGTAATACGGCTGTGTTCCATGTTAAATGCTGCTGGCTACTTTAATGAAACCACAGTGCTTTGATGTGTATTTTTAAGATAAACTCTTTAGACATGTAATTGCTCTTTTGTCTCCACGTGATTCAGGCTTTAGTTTAACCCTTATAGCTCACGGATGCTTCGAGAAGCATTCTCCATGTTCTTCCTTTTACATCTTCCTTCAGGCACACACACTTCACTTCTTGTCTTCTATTCTTCTTCCATTCATGTGGATTTTGGGCATAGATTAATGGAGATTAACGTGATTATTATCACACTTTATATCCAAAAAAAGAAATTTCACATATTTCGACATTTCTGTTTTATTTATGTGTCCAATGAGAAACAGTTAAGACTATATGGGTTCGTATGGTTCCGATTAGAATTATGACCAACGCAAAAACTGTGACTTTATAAAGGTATTAAATATTCTATAATATTAATATTAAAAACCACAGAAAATAGAAGTTATGAGATGTCATTATTTTTCATATTTTGTAAAACATAATCTTAATGTAATTTAATTTAACACTAATTAAATATCCATGTTTGGAAATAAAAGTTAAAATAATGTGATAAAAATGATATAAAGAAATATAAATGAAAACTAACAGCAAATTATAATCTTAATTTTAATAATATCTATATTTTTTCAAGGATAATTATTAATATATTTGAGTTATTCATTTAATTTTAAAATACTTTTAATTTATAAATAAATCTCTTCATCTAGGTTTTCACTATAAATTTTCGATCCTTATTACATTTATTATTGCATTTCCCTAATCAATTGAATTAAATTACTAATGTGAGTTTTTAGATTCTATTATTTTTTAATTAATTTTGAAGAGTTGTTGTAATATAATATTTATGTGTCTTCAATTAATATATTGTAAAAAGAAGTACCACGCGTCGAAGAAATTGCCCAGCAATCATCACATCTAACGCATAAATTTCTCTTGATATTTGTCATTACGTCATCTGCATCGTAGAGTTAGACCCTTTATTGTTCGCCAACTTTTACAGCTATATGCGCCTGATTCTTTATGTATATAAGCAGCTTCTCGGACGCCCATTTCCTTCAAACCGCCAGCTTCCCAATGATCCTCCCTTACAAGCTTTGAAATATTGTTGAAGTCTTCAAGGAAACCATCTCTGTATCCGTTTAATAATAGAGACAGAGATGGGTTCATGCTATCCAATGAGCTACTTCAGCTTAAAAACCCATTAACTGAACTTTCCTCGCATGGATTATTTGGCGGCGGCCTTGTTATCGTTGTTCATATTTTCCGTTCTTTTCACATAACTTCCATTTCCTGAATGTTGTATATATATAGATATTGCATAGCATTGGCTTCGTGAACGATGGAGGGTGGTGGTGATTTGATTCCAGTAGTCAGTGCACGTAAAAGCAGCTCTAACTTATGGAGGAATAGTGCCACGGATGTTTTTCCAAGTTCTTCTCGTAACAAAGATGATGAAGAAGCTCTTAGATGGGCAGCTTTGGAGAAACTGCCAACGTATTTACGCATAAGGAGAGGCATACTCACTGAACAAGAGGGACGATCCAGGGAAGTTGACATACAGAGATTTGGGTTGATAGAAAGAAGAAATTTGCTTGAAAGGCTTGTTAGAATTGCAGAGGAAGATAATGAAAAGTTCCTGCTAAAAATCAGGCAACGCATTGAAAGGTACGTCTAAATGCAACTTAAAAAGTAAATATTAAGTTCTGTTCCATTTAGCTATTTTTGCGTCTGAGATTGTATGGTTTTCATCTATTTTTCCTTTCAAACTCACTACACAGAGTTGGACTTGAAATGCCCTCAATTGAAGTTCGTTTCGAGCATCTAAATGTCGAAGCTGAAGCCCATGTTGGACGCAGAGCTTTACCCACAATTTTTAACTTCTCGGTTAACATGTTCGAGGTACAACTTGCAGGATCAAATCTCTGTTACAAAGTCAAAGCGCAGTGCTCAGTTCAATGTTTTGTGTCTGATTTCGTAGGGGTTCTTAAATTATCTTCACATAATTCCAAGTAGAAAGCAGCCATTTCCAGTTCTCCATGATGTCAGTGGAATCATCAAGCCGAAAAGGTAAGTAGTATCATTGTGCACAATGGATTTTACCAGGGATTCATTCCTCATTGAATTAAGCCATATATCGCAGAATGACTCTACTTCTAGGTCCTCCAAGCTCAGGGAAGACAACATTGCTGTTGGCTCTTTCTGGAAAATTGAGCAAAGATCTGAAAGTAAGGATATATATAGATTCAATGATAAACATGGTAATCGTTTAGTCAATTCCCTTGCCTTATGGTCTTCTAATGGCAATTGCGAAATTCAGTTTTCAGGAAGTGTTACGTATAACGGCCATTCAATGGAAGAGTTTGTGCCACAAAGGTCCTCAGCTTATATTAGTCAATATGACCTCCACATAGGAGAAATGACTGTAAGAGAAACCCTGGCTTTTTCTGCAAGATGTCAAGGGGTTGGAAGCCGTTATGGTTAGTAAGATATCAACGGTTTGATGTCTTTTGTCATTAGCATATGGTAATGAAATCTACGAATTGCTGTTGGAATTCCAAACCCTGCAGATATGTTGAAAGAACT
Organism: Erythroxylum brevipes; assembly: GCA_027479065.1. Taxonomy (NCBI): domain Eukaryota; kingdom Viridiplantae; phylum Streptophyta; class Magnoliopsida; order Malpighiales; family Erythroxylaceae; genus Erythroxylum; species Erythroxylum brevipes. Next base: position 12,822,818 of record JANIHY010000001.1, read on the forward strand.
AGCAAGAAGGGAGAAGGCCGCAAATATCAAACCAGATCCTGATATTGATATCTATATGAAGGTGAGAAAAGCTTGAGAAAATGGAAAGACAAATCTATTAAAAAATTGAAAATTTTAAGGACTTGTATGAATTAGAATTGAATTCAAATACTTGCATTGTACAGTCTGCGGCATTAGAAGGGCAGGAAACCAGCGTAGACACGGACTATATTCTCAAGGTAACAACTCAAAGTCCAATTAGTTTGGAGGTAAAATTATTTGCAGATAATTAGAAAAACTGATCTCAATATACCATCCACAGATTTTAGGACTTGAACTATGTGCTGATACATTAGTGGGAGATGAGTTGATCCGTGGTGTCTCTGGCGGACAAAAGAAGCGTGTTACAACGGGTAAAACACATGAAAATGTTTGCCAGTTGTGCTACTCAGTGGACTGCCTTTTACTCTTGTCCTAGTTTCATAAATGATGAATTGATGTCCTCACCACCTGAGTATCTTCTGGCTTATTACCACATGTAGGGGAAATGCTGGTCGGACCGACACGGGTACTTTTCATGGATGAGATATCAACTGGATTGGACACTTCAACAACATTCCAAATAGTTAACTCACTAAGGCAAACGATCCATCTTCTCAATGGAACTGCCCTAATCTCTTTACTGCAGCCTGCGCCTGAAACTTTTCAACTGTTTGATGATTTAATCTTGCTGTCGGATGGATGCACTGTGTATCAAGGTCCACGTGAAAATGTGCTCGAGTTCTTTGAGTTCATGGGTTTCAAATGCCCTGAGAGAAAAGGAGTTGCTGACTTCTTACAAGAGGCAAGTCCAATCTATACTACAGCACATGTCTTATATACACTCGGAGATAAAAACTTTATATTGCTGGGATGCAACAGGTGACATCAATAAAAGATCAAGAACAATATTGGGCTCGTAACAACCAGCCTTATAGCTTTGTTTCAGCGAAGGAATTCGCTGAATCATTTCAGTCATTTGACACTGGTCGAAGACTAGGAGATGAACTTGCCACACCATTTGACAAATCCAAAGGGCACCCTGCTGCTGTAACAACCAAAAGGTACGGCGTCAGCCAAAAGGAACTCCTCAAAGCTTGCATGGCAAGAGAATTTTTACTCATGAAGAGGAACTCATTTGTCTACATATTCAAACTAATCCAGGTAAGTTCTGCTCTCTTTATTTATACATTTTATGTTGTACAAAAGTGATGCTTAGAATGATCTGTCAGGAAATGACATTAACATCCTATATATTTTTTCTCTCCAAAACTAATTGAAAACTACGAGTTCCTCTATAATTGCCAAAGAGCTGTGAATGATTTGAAGCAAGAATATCATGATCCTCATTCTCAAACTGATGCTTTATTTGTGTCCATTTTCAGCTTATTACTCTCGCTTTCATAACAGCAACTCTATTTCTGAGAACGAATATGCATCATGACACAATAACAGATGGTAGGGTGTACCTGGGTGCTCTTTTCTATGGGGTTATCGTCAGTACCTTCAATGGTTACTCAGAGCTTGCGATGTCTGTCATGAAACTTCCTGTGTTCTACAAGCAGAGGGACTTTCTCTTCTATCCTTCATGGGCATATGCTCTTCCTACATGGATTCTCAAGATTCCAATAACTTTTTTTGAAATTGCTGTATGGGTGATTATGACTTACTATGTTATAGGCTTTGAATCAAATGCTGGAAGGTGGGGAAACAGAACCTGTGAGTAACTTTCTGCAAATGGATGGATTGCAGGCTCCAAAATTTGATCAAATTCTTGTTGGCAGGTTTTTCAAGCACTATTTGATACATGTGTGCAATAGCCAGATGGCATCGGGAGTATTCCGAATGATAGCTGCATTAGGGAGGAATATGATTGTCGCTAACACTCTTGGATCGTTCTCATTAATGTTAGTTTTAATACTTGGAGGATTCATCATATCAAGAGGTCAAGTATTCAGTTGTCCTGCACTTTCCCCACTTCAGCAACAACATAAACGTTATATATCTCAACTATTAAAACTTTATTTGTTCCTGCTTAGTGAAATTAAATTTACACTTTATTGCATCAGAGAATCTGAAGAAATGGTGGATATGGGGTTATTGGATCTCCCCATTGATGTACGTGCAAAATGGTTTATCAGTAAATGAATTTCTTGGACGGAGCTGGAGACATGTAAGATTATACCATCTTAAATATTAGTAAGAAAAGAAAAGTTCATCTTGAGAGTTAATAGAGAAAGATTAGATCAAATGTGAAACAAATTGGTGCAGGTCCCTCCTAATTCTACCGAGTCATTGGGAGTTACAGTTTTGAAATCTAGAGGATTATTTGCTGAAGCTTATTGGTATTGGCTTGCAGTAGCAGTTTTAATTGGATATATGCTTATATCCAATTTCCTGTACATTTTGGCTCTAAAATACCTCGATGATGGTAAGTATCCTTGTAGAGATTATATTGGGTTCTGCAGTTATTACCAACTTACAGGCAATTGATTGACTGCAGCATTTGGAAAGCCTCAAGCAATGTTGTCTAAAGAGGCCATGTCTGAGAAAAATGCTGGCAGAAATGGGGAGCCCACCGAATTACCTACAAGCGGAAACAAAAATTCAGGTGGGTTAAACTAATAGGATTCTAACATTTATGTATCCTTACTGTCTTGACTAATATTTATACAACCAATGCAGAAAGAGCAAGGGAAAGCAAAAGAAATGTCACACCCAGAAATCCATCTGCAAGGGTGAGTAAGAGCAATCAGACCACGAAATGGGGGAAGGTCCTTCCATTTCAGCCACACTCCATCGTCTTCAATGATATAAAGTATGCTGTAGACATGCCAGAGGTACTCTGAACTGATTGCTGTACCAAACCCGACGCGTTCTCTTTTACGCCTAACGAAATATATGGATCGCAGGAAATGAAAGTTGAAGGTGTTCATGAGGATCGTCTACAACTTCTGAAGGGTGTAAGTGGTGCTTTTAGGCCAGGAGTTCTGACAGCTCTCATGGGTGTAAGTGGTGCTGGGAAAACGACGATAATGGATGTTTTGGCTGGAAGAAAACAAGGTGGTTATATTGATGGAAATATTTCCATATCTGGATACCCAAAAAATCAAGGAACTTTTGCTCGCATCTCTGGATACTGTGAACAAACTGATATCCACTCCCCTCATGTTACAGTCTATGAGTCATTGCTCTTTTCTGCGTGGCTAAGACTGGCCCCGGAGGTTAATTCCGACACAAGAAAGGTACATTTCATTCTCTTGTTTTGGGAATACAAATCAATTTACACAAATAACTTTGTCTAATGCATCAAAATCAAGCAATTAAGAGTGAATTAAAATTGATGCGCGACAGATGTTTATTGAAGAAGTGATGGAGCTTGTTGAGCTGATCAACTTAAGACACGCACTGGTTGGATTGCCTGGTGTCAATGGCCTCTCAATTGAGCAGCGTAAGAGGCTGACAATTGCAGTTGAGCTTGTGGCTAACCCATCTATAGTTTTCATGGATGAGCCAACCTCTGGCCTTGATGCCAGGGCAGCAGCCATAGTCATGAGAACGGTTCGCAAAACGGTAGACACTGGACGAACTGTGGTGTGCACGATACACCAGCCAAGCATTGACATATTTGATGCATTTGATGAGGTGATATTTTTGACACTCTTGATCATTTCTCAGGCTTGATATACAATGTAGGTCTAATCATTCTATTTCAGTTACTTTTGATGAAAAGGGGAGGAGAAGAAATTTATTTTGGTCAAATAGGTCGCTATGGCTGTCATCTGATCAATTACTTTGAGGTGATAGAAGAGTACGCAATGCTATTTTAAGGCTCTTCTGTCGTTTACTTTTTGGCTAACTCTGGGATGTTCTAAACTATCAAGGGAATCGAAGGAGTCCCGAAAATTAAAAAAGGTTGCAACCCTGCAACGTGGATGCTGGAGGTTACTTCGCCAGCTCAAGAAGAAGCTCTTGGGGTTGACTTCTCCAATATATTCAAGACCTCCGAGTTACACAGGTGACAACTTTAATATTAGATGACAAAAGCAAAAGCTTTCCTAGACAGATATAAAAAATGAAACATGTTAAAGAGTTCAATTTCATGGTAGAATTCTTAATTTATGGACTTTAGCGTTATAACTGATCACAGAAAGCTTTATTACTGTATGGTTAACTAATGCAGGAATAATAAGGCCTTGATCAAGGAACTAAGCGTACCCTCACCAGGTTCAAAAGATCTATACTTTCCAACTCAATATTCTCAGTCCTTCTTAGCCCAATGTATGGCTTGCCTATGGAAACAGCACTGGTCCTATTGGCGAAACACATCCTACACTGCAGTGAGACTATTATTCACAACATTCCTAGGATTGATATTTGGAACAATATTCTGGAATCTAGGCGACGAAAGGTAATGAGAAATGAAGCGTTTAGTTAACAGGATTGATATTTGACATATGATGTCGTAAAATTTCAGGAGCAACTCTCAAGACATCTTCAATGCAATGGGTTCCATGTATGCTGCTGTTCTTTTCCTAGGATTTCAAAACTGTACAGCAGTGCAGCCTGTTGTAGCCATCGAGAGGATTGTCTTTTACAGAGAAAGAGCAGCGGGAATGTATTCTGCACTTCCCTATGCCTTGGGGCAAGTATGTTTATTGCTTAAGAGAGTATGTTTATTGCTTAAGTGTAAAGAACCCTATTTCTCGTAGCATGTACTACGCGAATAAAACATTAAAAAAGATGGAACGTTGAGTACTTCTTCATCATCATCACTACCACCCAGTTAAATCTGGGAATAGAAAATGGAAAGATTCCTCGGGAACGTAATCTCCTTACTCGTGCCTTGCAGCTGATGATTGAACTGCCATACATACTAGTGCAGACTCTTATATATGGGGTTATAGTTTATGCCATGATCGAGTTCGAATGGACAGCTGCCAAGTTTCTTTGGTACATCTTCTTCACTTTCTTCAGCCTTTCATTCTTCATAATGTTTGGGATGATGTCCGTAGCTGCGACACCCAACCACAGCATTGCTTCTATAGTTGCAACTGCATTTGTCAACATTTGGAACCTTTTCTCAGGATTCGTCGTTCCTTATCCGGTAAAACTCTCTCTAATCTTTAACCTGTTTTTTCAAATTATGAAGTTGAAGATGCACCGTCGTAAAAGGAGAAGGAACCCTTTTGTTTGTTGTGACAGAGAATTCCTGTGTGGTGGAAATGGTTCTACTGGGCTGATCCTATGGCTTGGGCACTGTATGGATTAGCTACTTCACAGTTTGGAGACGTGCACAAAACACTTGAAACTGGTGAAACAGTTGAAGTATTCTTAAGGAACAATTTCGGGTTTCGACATGATTTTCTTGGAGTTGTTGCAGCAGTACATGTCGGTATATGTTTGCTCTGTGCATTCGCCTTCGCCTTCTCAATCAAGGCTTTCAACTTTCAGAAGAGATGAAAACCTTACCTCCATGCAGTTCCTACAAATTATTATTACTACCTACTTTGGAAGTTCAAATAAAGTATCTAATTGACGCATGAAAATCGTGTCAACTCATATTCTTTTCAATACAAATAGTGAAATGTCATATTGCTACCAATCTTTTGCTTGTATCACTAAGTTCATCCTCAATTAGCGATTGGTTCTTTCGTATATAATTCAACTTTTTATTTTTTTAATAAATTAAAAATATTAGTGAAATAATTTTCAGGAGGAATTGCAACAAATTCAACTTCTCCTAATTTAAAACCAAATTCAAAGCTGGGAATCTGCAATCAATCTTTAAGTTTAATTTTGCCCCTCTAACTTAGCTCTGGCTTTACCATGAGTTATGGCATTACCATCCGCTTGCTATGTTCCTTTGCGGCTGCTGACAACTTAACCACCTTCAATGTACCATCTGTTAGCCATCTTAAGTGTGATCTTGAATTGCCCTATTTTAATTCTAGTGACTGCTGTCTAGGCCAATGTGTTTGAAATATCTTGACCATTATTTTTGAAGATTCTTTCTTTCTTTTCTTTTCTTTTTTTAATTTCCCAATTGCGTAAACTCCATAGCAAAATCACATTAAAGAGGACATACTCTCCTTTTGGCAAACGTTGTCTGTTAATTTGGAGCCTAAGCTTCTATTCCTTTCCAGTCTTCCTTAGTGCAATAATTGTTCTAGAGTTCTTAAATTCTCCTCCAAAGCTCTTTAGGGTATTTGCAGGGAGAAAATAGATAGTTTCTTGTCTCATTCTTAGAGTTGTAGAGTGAACAAATAGGATTTGTGATGAGGAGACTTTTGAGCCTATCCAAAAATACTAAAGATTCACATATGTTTGAATATACATTCATAATTGAAAGAAAATGTGGAGAATGCCTTCTGTATTGATCTCACAAAACTCAAATTGTATGTACCTACAAAGAGCTATTTATACTAGGAAAGAAAAAAACTATTGGTTAAGACTCTGCTATACTTAAGCTGTATTTACATTGCAAGTATGAAACAAATGCAGGGGAATAAAAGGACAAAGGCTGGCCTAGTGTATGCGATGGCTTGGTACAAGCAGTAGCCGATCTGTGTACTGTGCACTGTGTTTGTGTGCTACTGACAAAACGGGGAGGTACAGATATGTGATAGGTCAGGACCACTGCATGATGTCCAGTCCACAAGAAGTAATTGATCCAAGAGATGCAGTCCAGGTGTAGCAACCCACTCCCGCAAGACCCAAACCCGATATCGTTGGTGATATTTGAGACCGCGCCCGGCGAGAGTGGTGTGCTACGCACTCGATCAATCAAAATTTGATATATATATATTTTTCTTTTTCATAGACACACATGCGGAAGTCAAATCATCAAATAGGACATAAGCCCTTTTCAATCATATAAGGCCATTTACAAAATTCTCATATGGCCATTTGGCCCTTTCACAAATACAACACTTGAGTCATTTTAAAATACAATTCATACGGAAATTGTGGAATAAACAATTTAATACAAAAATATAGACATGTAATACAGATGCGAACTGATCCCGACCTCTATCTTTCACTTGAATGTTGTAGGTATACTCCCATTGGCCTAACGGGGTATTCTTTCAAATTCTGAAAAATAGTTGCAAATTTTGGATGAGTTTTGCGAACTCAATGAGTGACCATCATCGATAGCTCACCCAGTCACATAACATATACATATATGTTATACAGAATTCAAATTTCACATTCAAATCATTTAAACATTCATATTATGCATATGTCACTTCTATGAGACTCATATTCGTTCTTATTGTTGTGACTGAGTGCCTCTTCACATATACAGAGTACTAGCCTGTAGGCTTAGTCGAATCAGAATTCCAGCCCGTAAGCTTAGTCGAATCAGAATACCAGCCCGTAGGCTTAGTCGAATCACATACTCACGGAGCATAGCTCTATGTGGAAACACTTCATACAGGCAACTCAATTCACAACGCCTTTATATTTCATGCATTCATGCCATGAAATGCATCACTTACATTGCATGCACTTATTCGATCACATTCACTTATCATCGGACCGTAGTCCGACATTCAACATATAGTTGAGCATTCACTCTTTCTTTTGCATGCAATGCACATTCTGAAAACACTTAGTTCATCTTATTCACATATAATGAGCACTTCAATAAATTCAGATCATTCATCACATAACAAATCATTCACATATCACATTATTTCACATTCAGTACATTCAATCAATCATACTTTGTATCAAAAATCACATTTTTCATTATACATATGCAATGCACATGAGACTCACTTTCCATTTGTCACTTTGTTGTGACCGAGTGCCTAAACTGTCCCTTAAAGGGCTCATTAAACTGTCCCATATAGGGCTCATTGATAACTGTCCCATGTAGGGCTCATTGAACGTTGAGCTTGTAGCTCTGATCGGTGGCTACTCGGATCACAATTACTATTTTGTTTTATGCATTCATGCAATGGAATGCATCACTTACATTTACTTATCCCATTCAATCACTTTCTCATAACATCGGATCTTAGTCCGACAATCCACATTAAAGTGGAGCATTTCAC
>JANIHY010000001.1:12904596-12915913 GCA_027479065.1 Erythroxylum brevipes
CGCATCATCTTTATTTTGTGTAGAAGCGCATGCCTCATTTATTTTCCGCACTTCTTCTGCTATTTGATCTGCGGACAGATCATCACTATCTTCTTCAGGAAATAGCTTCGATTTCCCCTTATTGAAATTCAATGGATATCATGGCCGTATATCTTGTACAACCTTTATTATAGTATGTTCTGTGACTGGATAAATAGTGCACGGTTGAGAAGACATTTGAGTAGGCACTTTTTATATTATTTTTTATTTATCTATCATGTTAAATTTTACGCGTATAAATTTATTAGGCACTTTTTCTGCACAATTGTGCAGTGTTAACCTGTTAGTATATATATTATGCCCGTGATTCAATTTCCGTCGTCATTTGCATTCAAGTGAAATTGACGTTGACTGCTTAACCGTACGCAATAGTTAACAAGCAAGATTTTCAGAGGCAAATACTTGCGGTGATGCTATCATAATCGGTACATACACTTAAATGAGATTATGAATATAAACAAAAAGGTTTGGTTTAGGTCAATAAAAGGGCTTTCTTGTCCTTTAATACATATTTAATAACAGTAACTGAAAGCCATTTGAATTAAAGTTAATCATATCAAGACAAGTGAACGGCTAGACGAAGAACAGACATCATTTTACAATACTACCAAGTTTTATCAATTGGACTTAATCTTTTATAATTTAATAAGTAAAAGACATTGAATACTAATTGAATTTATTAGGTATATTTAAATATAATAGGCCTAATTAATAAAATTAAAAGAAAAAAATTGACCGTTATTTGACAAGGACACCTCGTAGTCCAGAGCCAGCGAGTAGAGTGGAATCTAAAAGTCGCAGCGAGTAAGCACAACAAGCTCTGCTCTCTCTGAGCTCGTACACTCACCTCTGTGCTCTGTACCAGCTCTTGGTCTCGGCACTAGTGCCACCCTAGCCTTCTCTGCAACTCGCTCTTTTCATCTCCAACTCTCACTTCCCCTCTCTCTCTAAAACTAAAACCCCAAGTCCCCAGTTTTTTCTTTTTTCTTTTTCCTTTTTTAATCTATTATTGTTCTTCTTCGTAGAAGCCTAAGCGAAAATGGGGTGTGCGCAGTCCAAAGTGGACAATGAGGAATCTGTGTCTCGTTGCAAGGAGCGGAAAATCCTTATGAAGGACGCCGTCGCCACCAGGAACGCCTTTGCCTCCGGCTATTCAGGTTACGCCATCTCTCTCAAGAACACCGGAGCGGCTCTCAGTGACTACGCCCATGGGGAAGCCGAGCATTCCCAGCTCCCTCATCCTCCTCTCGAACCCGCCACCCAACCTCCTCCGCCACCTCCTCCACCGCCGCCGTCCTCCATTGACAGCCTTCCTCCACCGCCTCCGCCGCTGCCAAATTTTTCTCCTAGTCCCATCAAGCGTGCCGTCAGCATGCCCGAGATGCCCATGAAGCAGATTCGGGACATCGACCCCATTGCCATTGTCGAGGAAGTTGAGGAGGAAGAGGAGGAAGAGGAACGTGAGTTGGATCGAAATGCAAATAGTAGAGGGAATAAGAGTAAAGATTCAAGTGGGTCGAAGGGCCCACATTATATGAATGTAGGCGTAACTCGTTTGCCGGAGAACCAACAAATCGTGCCACCCATGCCGGAAACGAAGGGTATGGCTTGGGATTACTTCTTTATGGTCGACAATTTGCCCGGACCGTCTTTGGACCCAGATGTAGATGCCACCAGAAATGACAATGCTTTTAGAAACGTTGAGAGTGTCCGGTTTGATGGTGTCGAGACCGGCGGTGATGTTGATGGGGTTGAGCCAAAGACGCCGGAGAAACCAGAGGCAAAGCTGGTGGTGTCGGCGGAGGAAGAGGAGCTGGAGGAGGAGAAGGACGGTAGGAAGGGGAAGCAGATTGAGCATTCGAAAACGGCCCCGGCTGAGTTTAGAATGGTGGGGAACGAGAGTTCTGTTCCTAGTGTGAATTTGATGCACGTGTTGAAGGCGATTGATGATCATTTTTTAAAAGCGTCTGAGACTGCACAGGATGTTTGCAAGATGCTTGAGGCTACTCGCTTGCATTATCATTCCAATTTCGCTGACAACCGAGGTATTAATTGTGATTGATGATAATTTCCTGGCAATTTATCTTTCAAGCTCCGGAAATTTTTACATACGTCGTTTTTTATGTTCGATGCTTGTCTCCTCTTATTTATTCTAAAGTAAGTTCTGGATAAAAACCATGGATGGCTCCAGTGCATTGACAATCCTTTATTAGTCACTGAAGTAGTTGCTTCCTCATGGTCTAACTGCGTACTAGAAGTTTAGCATGCCTTTCTGTTTCTAGAAACTTTCCAAGTTTTTGAGATGTGTTTTTATGTGGAAAGTTGAAGCTCAAAGCTTAGGCTTTTTATCTTTTGCTTGTATAGTTGGAATTTGATATTACGAATCCAGTCATTTGACCTTTTGTCTATGGGTTTTTCTGCAAGCATTTGTAATAGCAACCTTGGATATTCTTTGTTCTTTTTTACTTCGGCTTTTCTATGTTTGATAACGCTTAATCTTTTCTTTCTTTTTTTTTTTTTTTTGAGATTTCGGGCAACACATATCTTTATGCTGTGTGCAGCTTGAGCATTTAGCCCTGAAAGACAGGCTGTGTAGCCAATCATTATGCTAGCATTTTTTCTTTCGATCTTAGTTTCACGACAAAGAAATCTTGTGACTAGTATCATCATGTTATTAAAATTGTGTTAATCACTGCAGGACATATTGATCATTCTGCAAGGGTTATGCGTGTTATCACATGGAATAGATCATTTAAAGGTGTTTCTGGGGGTGAGGGTGGGAAAGATGAACTTGATTCTGATGACTATGAAACTCATGCCACTGTCTTGGACAAGTTGTTAGCTTGGGAAAAGAAGCTCTATGATGAAGTAAAGGTACTTCTCTATCTTTGGTTATTCTGATTCCATCTGCGTCTGTACTACACTTTTCTCAAGGTGTGTCTTAGCAGATATAGATAATATTAGCTATAGGATTTTTTAATTTTAATTCTCCTATCATCTTGGGAATTACTTTGCACCTTGTTCATACTGTCAGACTGTAACTGTTAGGACTGTTTAGTGCCTAATACAAGCATAATTAGGGGCCTAAATAGGCCAAACTGGTCCAATTGTTTTGTTGGTAATGCTGCTGACTAGAATTTTACTTCACACTTATTAGCAAGGCGAGCTTATGAAGCTTGAGTACAAGAAGAAAGTTTCTCTGCTGAATAAACAGAAGAAGCGTGGTGCTAGTGTTGAATCCTTGGAAAAGACTAAAGCAGCCGTGAGTCATTTGCACACAAGATATATTGTGGATATGCAATCCATGGACTCGACAGTTTCAGAAGTCAATCACATACGTGACAACCAGTTGTATCCAAAACTTGTTGCCCTTGTTGATGGGTAAGTTACCTGGAAAAACAACTTATAAACTAAAATGCTGTCTTTCACCTCAGTGTCTCAACAATTTCCCCCTTGCTAGACAGATCTTGGATTGTCCACATTGGATTCTAATTGCCGTTGGTTTGTTTTTCAAATAGCTGATAACTTTTAGATATATTACTTCCAACTTATGATTGTACTTTATTCTTCTTGTTCAGCACCAGCAGATCTCCGTAAATTGAGTTGGAATTATGTTGAAAGTTTTGCATTGGTGCATATTTGTAAATTAGCGTAACCCCTAGGCACTTTTTTGTCATTTATGGTCTCTTTATAGACAACTTTGACCTGTGTAGCCTAAAGAAAAAGTGGTAGGCCTTCACTTCTGAACGGTTCTCCACGCTCCCAAAATTGGGGTTAGTAGAAGGGCTTGGAAAGGGGAATTTGGCCTTTTGAATAGTAGGCCAGGCTTGCAAACTTGGATTAGATTCAGCAGTGACCAAGTTATGTTAAATAGCAATATTACCAAGTAAGTTATTTACCAATCGTCATCAAATATTTAAACAGGTGCTTATAGGTGATGCATTCATTTGATTGAAAAGACCACGTTACTTTCATGTTATTTATGATGATGACATTTTGGTCAACTATCATAGCAGCCACATTTTTTGCCAACTCTTTTATATACTGTTTTAGTATGTTTGTTTCATGTTAGTATTATTGCAATGACTTTATGTGATCCTTCTGACTTTTCCTTTAGTGTTAATATATGATCTCCTCACTGGTAGCTTAGCGAAGTGAATGTTTCTTCATCATGATGCAGGATGGCTAAAATGTGGGCAACTATGTGTATACATCATGAGAGCCAGTTGAAAATTGTTACAGATCTTAAATCACTTGATGTTGTACATGCTGTCAAGGAAACAACCAGACAGCACCATGAACATACCATCCAACTTTTGAAGGTTATTGAAGAATGGCATGCACAATATGAGAAGCTTGTGAATCATCAGAAACAGTACATACAAATTCTTCATAGCTGGCTAAAGTTAAACCTGATTCCCATTGAAAGCAGCTTGAAAGAGAAAATAACATCTCCACCTAGAGTCCAGAATCCCCCTATCCAAGCCCTTCTGCAGTCATGGCATGACCATCTTGAAAAGTTGCCAGATGAACTTGCCAAATCTGCCATCTCATCCTTTGCAGCTGTAATTAAGACCATAATAATCCATCAGGAAGAAGAAATGAAACTGAAGGAGAAATGCGAAGAAACTAGGAAGGAATATTTGCGCAAGAAGCAGGCATTTGAAGAATGGTACCAAAAGTATATGCAGCGAAGAACTCCAACTGATGAAACAGATGGTGAAGGTGCAAATACCAATGATCCTATCTCTGAGAGGCGGTTTGCCATAGAGAGCTTAAACAAGAGGTTGGAAGAGGAAGTTGAAGCCCACCAAAGACATTGCCTTCAGGTGAGAGAGAAGTCACTGGGGACTCTGAAGATGCGGTTGCCTGAAATCTTTCGTGCAATGACAGACTATTCTCATGCTTGTTCTGATACTTATGAGAGGTTGAGGTCTATCGCACAGTCACAGAATGCACGTCATGACCCTCCACAGTGATGTAAGTAAGCTTACTTTAAGCAAGCTTACGTCAACCTTATCTGCATAGGGGCAGGCGTGTTCTACTAGCAACTTTGGTCAGTTCCGGTGTGGAAAATTATTGGTTTAACATATGAGCATGGCCTTCGAAACTTGATCTAGAATTGGTTATCCATCATAAAGCTAAAACTGGTAGTTTAGTTCCTCAGTGATGCTAATTATTTATTCATTAGAAGGCTGTGTGCCGCTTTTAGGGGTGTTATAGTATCAAAATTTCAGCGTAAAATCTGTTGTTGTCATCAGTTGTTCATTCATTTCTAAAGAGCTTAAGTGGGAAAGGAGTCATAGTTCTGGATGTTGCATCTAGAGTGGGTAGTACATGTTTCATTTGTCGCCTGTTGAGTGTTAATTTCATTTCTCTCTGGCCACGCAACATGAAAGATCTAACATGAAAAAGTAGATGAAATCAAAGTAGGATTTTGGTGCTTAGATCAGCTGCATTTCTTTATCAACCATTGACAAACTCTTATGGCAGGCGGTTGCGGGTGGATTGTGATGCAAATTTTACCATGAAGTTTTCGAGATGATGGGGGGCCTCATAGTTAAGCAAAGACTAGATATTTGATGATGAACCCTTGCATCGCATGGAGGCCTAGAATTGAGACTGGTCAGACATTTCGGGTGTGTATTGTTGTAAGCTTTCAGGTTGACCCTAGCGTATGTAAGTATTGTTCTGTATGGGCTGAGATATTTAGTCAAGAAATTCAATGTTTAAAGTTAATTGGTTTCGTTATAATTTTTTTGTGATTCTATTTCCCGTCAATGACGAATGAGTTTCGTGGAAAAAGCTTGGTTAATTTCTGTTAATTTATAAGTTGGATATTAACATGAATAGGACCAATAAGGTTCTACTATGTTTCATAGAGATTTTAGAGTTTCTAAAATCCCTATGAAACCCTGAATTCCCCAATTATTTAAGATATATGCCAATCTGTTTTATGATCAAGAACACTCTTGTCATCGTGGAATTTTCGTTGATTAATTTGGTACCTTTGAAGTTGTCTAGCCCCTTTGAAGATCCTAGGTGAACAAAACACAAATAGGAAGCATTATAGACACATTCCTTAAATCCAAAGAATGATTGTTTTTGGGAAATCAAAAACTTCCCAATTAATACTATCAAAAGCCTTATTAAAATCAACTTTGACGGAGCAATTGGCAGGGGTGCAGCTTCTAGAATATCCTTTGAGGAGCTCGAGCACCTGAACTAACAAAACATTATCTCCAATCTCACTATTTTCAATGAAATCACCTTGATCGCCACGAATGAGATAATTAACATCTTTCTTCAATCTTAGAGCAGGTAATTTTGAGAGGACCCTGTAAAGAAAATTAGTGCAAGAGATAGGTCGATAATCAATAAAGGAAGCTGGATTATATTGCTTAGAAGTCAAGCAGATAAATGTTTTATTAATCTCCTTCAAAAGCTTACCAACTCTAAAATAATCATAAGTTTTATAGTCACCTTGCAAACTACCCCCGTGACTTTGGAAAGAAAACTTCATTCAAACCATTGGCCCTGCAGATTTCATCCCATCTAACATGAAAATATTATTAACCATTTCCTTGTCCTTGACTAGTTTAATTAGCAAAGTAGTTGTCTCTTCAAAAAAATTTTGGAGTTGAAGTTGCTTAATAAAGAACTAGATGAATCAGAAGCCTTGACAGTTCCTAATAGAAAGGAAAATAAATTAGATGTGGTTCAGTCTGATTCTGTTGGGGCTAGACGCCGTTGCTTGGATCCATGATCTCGATTAGCTTGGACTAAAAGATACCTGCAAAAACAGCAAAGGCATACCGGGGGTTGATCGTCAGCTTGCCCCTCCGATGCTTAAGTCAGTTTTCTACCGTAGTTTTTTGGCTAATAACAAAGGTTATTAGGGTTAATAGAATCGTACCTGTATCTTGAGGAGATAATGATCTTATATAGTAAATACCTGACGTGTTTAATTCAACATCTCTGTCGCGTTTGACTCAACCTCATGGGAATGGGCCGATCGGCCCACACGCCATCCTAGGGTTGGACCTGGGCCTAGGATGACTGACCCGACCATAAGCCCCCTACTCCTCGAGTCTGATCATAGAGAGTACGTAGGGTTCGTGCATGACAGCTCGTGATAGGCCCGACCGGTCATATTCGTGCGGCTCGCCTGCATGTCAGCTCGCGATTGGGCCAATCGATCGGATTGGACGTCTAGCTAGGGTGCTAAATTTAATCATTCCTTACGGCGCGCGTCCTCTGACGGATTTCAAAATTTGAAAAGGGGGCGTTCTTTCGTGTTGCTTTTAGGATCGTACGTATCGTTTCAATTGCTACGCCGCTTCGGATATCTGACAACCCTAATTTGCACGGCTCAGATTTTGCCACGAGTCCGACTTCAATTAGTGCACCCGTTCAGTTGATTTTGTAATAACCGCTTAGAATCGGCATATTTCCTTCAGTACCATTTCTGCGCACTTGGTTCTACAACTTCTGCTCTCTCTACTCTTCATCTCTTTGCTTGTAGTCATCGGAATCTCCTTTTCACCGCTATTCCAAACTCCAAACTTCCACCACTGAACTAGGTACGTCCTCTCTCCTTTCTTCATCCTATAAACTTCCTTTTTAGTAACCATGTCGTCAACTAGCCCTAGGAGTGAGTCTAGAATTAGAGACGGAACCACCTCCTTCTCCTCTTTCGACCGAGAATTGGCGGCCGAAAGTGCATTACAAATTATCGGATCGCTGCAGGAAGCGGCGGAAGTTATGGAGGGGACGGAGACAGGGGAAATGAAGCTCCAAACGCGGAGAAAGATGAAGAAATCGCAGCGACTGACCGGAGAGATGGGCAAATCATTGAGAAGCCGTCGAGCGACCAATCGACGATGACCGAAAGGGAACTGAACCTATCAGTCATCAAAAACAATATCCCTTCATCTTGGGGACCTAGGTTGGCTGCAGAGAACAAGCGGATTCACAGCAATATGGGAGCTATTTTGTTGTTTTAGACAGCTTCTTCTCGATCGGTGGCATGAGGCTTCCATATGGTCCGATCATCGATGAGATATGTTGCACATACAAATTGATGCCAAGCCAGATCCCCCAGAATGATTGGAGGTTCATGAACGGTCTCGCCCTGCTGTGCTATCATTTTGGGTGTCCTCTGTCGATCGATATTTTGCGGATTTTTCTAAGGATGAATCAAAGCTCGCTCACCGGAGCTGGGATTCCCCACTTTCAGTATAGAAATGCGTGGTATCGCCCTGCTGGAACAACTTCGTTGATTAAGGTCTGGAGGACGAAGTACTTCTTTGTGAGGCCCCCGGGATCTTCTTTCGAGTCCAGGCCGTGGAGGTATCCCCTGTCTGAGCCATGAAACGTCACTTCCAGCCTGTCCTTTACTGGAAAAGAGTCTGAAGTGATCGACCGAATTGAGGCGATCGGTCGGTATAATTTTGATCGTCTTATTCTGGGGTATCGTGAAGGGTTATCGGCCAATACTTTTTTAATTAGTTCCCTGACTCGGATTAATGGGCTAGAAGGAGAAACTGCCCCTTCTGCTTGACTCCTCATAGTTTAACTGCCTTGTTTTTTTTGAATATTAGCTTCGGTTTCTGACCTGCTTTTATACTTGTGTAGGCATGGCGAAGCTCAGGAATTTCACCTCGTCCTTCGGTGCTTCCAAGTCGAAAGGCCAGCGCAAAGTTGCCGGGATTTCCTTAAAGATGAAAGAGCGAAGTAAAAAGGTGGCGGTCGGGCAAGATGTCACTCAGCCAACTGCGCCTATCGAGTCTACAGTGCCAGTGATCCGATCGGCTGATGAGGACCGAGCGGTCATGGAGGAAGAGGTGGAGGAGGTAGAGCAGTCTCTTAAGAAAAAGAAGACCACTCGGCATGTTGAACGATCGCCCCCGCCTTTGGACAAGGGTAAGGGGAAGGAGCCGATGCCTAGCTCCGAGAAATGGGTGTCCGCGATCAGTCTGGATAAGATTGCATCGCTTAAGGACACCAGTGTGGCTCTTCACATTGCCCAGAGGGTTGTCCCTCCCACGGATGAAGAGTTTCTGGATTCTTTGGGCGATGAGGAGATGACGGTCGGTCTTGTGCGCGGCTTACCGAAGGTAGTCTCCATCCCCCCCTTTTTTGACAAAGTTCTTCATTGTAGAATCTGGCGTTTGCCTCTGGACTGTATCAACGTTTTGATCGGATGGCTAAGATTGCCCGATCTATGGACCATGAGATTAAAGATCTCCTTAGCCAGGTCACTATTTTGAGGATGCAACTTTCAAAGGTGGAGGAGGTGAAGAGCAGAGCGATTGCGGAGAGGGACGAAAAGGAAAAAGGATGCTGAACCTTGCAGGCTGAGAATGAGGAATTGTGGCTCAAAGATGAGGCATTGTAGGCCAAAAATGAGGAATTGTGGCTCAAAGATGAGGCATTATAGGCCGAAAATGAGGAATTGCGGCTCAAAGATGAGGCATTGCAGGCCGAAAATGAGTCCTTGCAGCAAACAGTTGAGGAGAAGAAGGAGGAGATTCTCAAAGCCAACGCTAGTGCCAAGATGGAGAACGAGCTTTGCTTGAAAGTCCTCCATGACTGCCACGAAGCGATGGTGGATAAAGTAAGGGCTGAGAACAGATTGTTTGAGCTGCAAGGCTTTATCAAAGAGCAGAGGATTGAGGCGATCAAGCGATGGAAGAGGCAGTTCTTGCACGATGAGTGTAAGGAATTTGCTTGCGATTTGGCTCTTTCCATCCTGAGGAATTGCCATGGCGTCCTTGTCCTTGATGGAGATGGATCGGATCATCCTTCATTCGAGGACTTTGCTGAGCCGATGCTTTCGACAGAGCTCGGCCTTTCGCTTGAGGAGGTGAAGGAGATAGCTGAGAAAGAGGTGGAGACATTACCGGATGGGATGCTGGACCTCAGTTCAGATGATGAAGAAGAGCGATCCCACGGGGGTGTCTCTCCAGCTGCTCCTTCAGATCCTGATCATGTCTCGACTGCTTTGTCGACCTCCGACACTACTCCTGCTGATCTAGCCGTTGATACTTCTTTCCCTACTAAGGGGCCGGAATGACTTATGTAAAAGGGCCTTTAAGGCTCATCTGGTCGGGCTTATGACCAGAACAGATATATATAAGGAAATAAAACTCTTATTTTTGTCCTTCATTGTCTTCTTTATTATCGATCGGTAGTGAGGTTTGAGAGAATCGTTCTCATGGCCAAACGATGCTGAGGTTGAGCAATCCAAGATTGCTTTCTTGGTGTCACCTGGTTTCAAGATCCGATCTTGATAACTTGGTCGAGCGATGTTGAGGTCGAGCGATCCAAAATTGTTTTCTTGGCATCGTCTGGTTCCAAGATTCGGTCTTGGTAACCTGGCTGAGCGATGTTGAGGCCAAGCGATCCAAAATTGTTTTTTTGGCATCGCCTAGTTCCAAGATTCGGTCTTGGTAATCTGGTCGAGCAGTGTTGAGGCCAAGCGATCCAAGATTGTTTTCTTGGTATCGCCTGGTTCCAAGATTTGGTCTTGGTAACCTGGTCGAGCGATGCTGAGGCCGAGTGATCCAAGATTGTTTTCTTGGCATCGCCTGGTTCCAAGATTCGGTCTTGATAACCTGGCCGAGCGATGTTCAAGCCGAGCGATCCAAGATTGTTTTCTTGGCATCGCCTGATTCCAAGATTCGGTCTTGATAACTTGGCCGAGCGATGTTAAGGCCGAGCGATCCAAGATTGTTTTTTTGGCATCGCCTGGTTCCAAGATTCGGTCTTGGTAACCTGGCAGAGCGATTTTGAGGCCAAGCGATCCAAGATTGTTTTCTTGGAATCAGCTGGTTCCAAGATTCGGTCTTGGTAACTTGGACGAGCGATGTTGAGGCCGAGCGATCCAAGATTGTTTTATTGGCATCGCTTGGTTCCAAAATTCGGTCTTGGTAACCTGGCCGAGCGATGTTGAGGTCGAGCGATCCAATATTGTTTTCTTGGCATCGCCTGGTTCCAAGATTCGGTCTTGGTAACCTGGTCGAGCGATGTTGAGGCCGAGCGATTCAAGATTGTTTTCTTGGCATTGCCTAGTTCCAAGATTCGATCTTAGTAACCTGACCGAGCGATGTTAAGCCCGAGCGATCCAAGATTTTTTTCTTGGCATCGCCTGGTTCCAAGATTCGGTCTTGGTAACCTGGCCGAACGGTGTTGATGACATCCAGTCGGTAGGATATTCTCCCTTTAGCGAGACTTTTCTGCCAAGAAGTTTGGAATCCTTTATTGATGATGATAA
>JANIHY010000001.1:12965748-12976435 GCA_027479065.1 Erythroxylum brevipes
TTCATTGAACTCCGTCTGTGTTCGCATTGGACTTCGTCTGTGTGGACGTTCGTCTGTGTCTGTCTGGACGCAACTTCTTCTGTGTTTGTTTTTCTTCTGATTTGTTCTCTTTTTGTTATACATCAAAATTATATTTTCGTGAAGTCATCTTGACTTAACACACTAAGATTTATATGCATAATCATGAATCAAAGGACTTTTCAAGGTTATAATATAAGCAAGGGGTAAGGTGAGATGTATTTAGATAATGTAGTGTAAAATTCATCAAAGCTAACGAAGCAAAAGAAACACTCAATGTAACCTCAAGTAGAAACATGAACATTAACTTGAAATTGTGTACATAAGCTACAATGAATGCAAGAACTATGTTTTACAACTCAAATTTAAGCTCTCACACCACAAACCATATAAAGCATAACTAATTAGAACATATCACTCACAAAAATCGATGATAACAATATATTGAAACTATAAGGAGTGATCCTTCCAAAACAACATCTACCTCATATGCAACAGACTCAAATCACCTATTTAACATAACTTTAAGAGGAAAAACTAATTATGAATAACTTTGCAAAACAATTGCATTTCCTCCTTGAAAATTTTATTTAAAATTTTTCTTTTTTTCTTTTTTTTAATAAAAAGCGAAAGAAGTTGCATTAACATGGGAATTTCTTTGATAAGACATAAAATTACATCCCAAGAATCATCACCAACCCACATATATGCATACCCCTACACTTATACTCTTGTGCATCCACAATCATCAACAATTAACAAATGCTCCACTTGCTTTAAGGCTTAGGTAGGACATTTGGTTAGGTTTAAAACATGCAATATGGTTAGAACACAAAGAAAGACTAATAAAGCTCAAGGGGGCTTAGCAAAGGAAAATTTCATATTAAAAGGTAGGCTATTTGGCTAATGTAGCTTATAAAGCAAAAATATCCTTTATCATTTCCATGTTCACGCATATGATAAAAATGTGGTCTTGAATAGAAAATCAAAGAAAAGTTAGGATGTACAAATTATGAAGGTTACACACATAAACAAAAGACATTGAGAATGATATGGATGTGTCAGTCTTGAAAGGCTAAAAAACTCATTGACTTGTGTCTACCACTAGTCACTACTCTTCTAAAGATAATGCATATTGACCATCATAAGAGTAAAAATACATGCTCATTCTTCTAGTCAAGTCACTCATAATCATGACTATATAGTCATAAAAACAATAGAAAATGAGGAATTGTTTGTTTGTTTGATTCTCTCTCTCTTTTTGTTGGAAAACTTAAAAGCATGTAAGAAAGTAACAACATTAAAAACACACAAGCATATAAGAAATAAAAGTGAAAATGTGTAGGAAAATAAATGAACTTCCTTGTGGTTGCCTCTAAAAAAGCACCTTTATTTATTGTCGTTGGCTTGACTCCTTGTTTTCCTTATTATGTGACAAAATTATGAGCTTTGGGTGTTACTTGTTCTTTCTTCAGTTGAGGTTTTTCAAGATAAGACCTTAGTTGATGATCATTCACATACATTGACATCCTTATATTCAAATTCTCAATATCTACTGAGTCCATACACTCTTGGAATATCTCTTCTCCCTTTTTCTCCTTATTAAATTTCTCCTATCTACTAGGTAAAGGTGAAGGGTTAGTCTTAACAATACTTATGGACTCAGTACTCACCTTCG
This sequence comes from Erythroxylum brevipes, assembly GCA_027479065.1. Classification (NCBI taxonomy): domain Eukaryota; kingdom Viridiplantae; phylum Streptophyta; class Magnoliopsida; order Malpighiales; family Erythroxylaceae; genus Erythroxylum; species Erythroxylum brevipes. The sequence continues at coordinate 12,967,445 of JANIHY010000001.1, forward strand.
AACTAAATGATGAATCCTTGTCTCCTTCGAGCTCCTTCTCCATTTCTTCTTCATAAGCAATTCCTTAAGTAATCATGTCAAGATTCTAAAACTCCTTTCCACTCTTCAAAGTCCCTACACTAATGTCCTTTAGGTTCACTTTAGGTTAAGATGGTTGCATCTCTCCACTTTATGATTCTAGGCAATTGATAGCTTCCGTCATTTGACCCATTTTGCTTACCAATTTCTAGATTGTAGACTTTATATCTTGCTAGAATTGTAGCATATCTTGCTAAAGTTGTAGAGTATTAGATGCCAGAGACATAAATATGTCTTCCAAAGATGTACTTGTGTTGGAGTAAGATGCTTATGGTCTATGCAGGAATTGCTACGTGTCTTGTAAGCTATCAAGGAAGTAATTTTGTTAGTTATCTCATCCATAACTAAAGTTTATATAATCACTCTAAAATTGGTTATAGAATTGAGAATATGAGTTATGGGAAAACTACTTCCTTCAATGTATATATATATTTTTTAACATATAAACACTAAATAAAAAGTGAAAAGATCAAGAAATAACTGAAAAGAAACTAATTATAAACAAATATGCATACAACACCAATTAAAATAAAAAATAAAAAATAAAGCATCATATTCCTCATCAACGATGCCAAAATTGGTAGCTCGTTGCAACACTACACAAAATAATTAGACCTAGACTATAGCTAGTGATGAGTCTAGTGATAGTTGTAAATTATATTATGATTTGGTACATGTTTTAGAGTGTTATAGGTGTAGGTTAGATGAAATTTGCATGTTTTAGGCATATAATTATGTTAATATGATTTTTTGTTTATGTTTTTGAATGTTTTATGGTTTAGAGCATGATGTTAGACTTTAATTTTATGCGCTTGAAGTGTTTTGATATGTTTGTTAGTGTATTAACTCAGATAAAGAAGATTGAAGCAAGTTGGAGAAAGCTTGGACAAAAGGCCAGGGTCACGATAGTGTCACAGTCGTGACTGAAGATCTCTCCCCAGGGTCACAATCATGACACTCTTATTATGATCGTGACATAAGAGATTCACATTGGGTCATGATTGTGATACAACTGGGTCATGATCGTGACACAAGGTAAATTTCACTGGGTCATGATCATGACACCCCTGTCGCTTGCCAGATGTAAGGAACTCCTTCTATTTTGATATTTGGAGGCTTTTTTTGGACAAATTAATAGGGGTTAAACTTGGTCTTTAGCCCAAATGACACATGAACTATATAAGAACATTAAATGACCCAAATTAGACTTAGCCTCCATTTGCCAAATTGAAAAAGAACATAAGGAAGAACTAAAAGGAGAGAAGAGAACAAGAGCATATGCTACCATTGTCAAAAAGCATATGTTACCACTGTCAAGCCATTCCAACCCAGTAATTTCAATTACTTTTCTATTTTCTTTTTTTTATTTACTTTATCTTGATGTATGACTTGGGTTTGAGAATATTGAACATGTTGTTAATTATGTTCTAATTTCATTGTGGGATTTATTCTTGAATTATTTTGTAACTTAATTGCTTTTGATGTAAATGAAATGTTTAGCTATTGTGATATTTATATTTTTTTACATACTGCAATAATAAACCAAGAGATTGAATCAATAGTAATATGATTATGTTGGGTAATAAGAATTAACAGCCTAATAGATCACATAAATATCATATTGATAATCATACAAAGAGAGATATTGTATGAGGATTTGATTATCTAATAGATCACTTAAGAACTAATCAAAGACATAGGTTGTTTTTGTTAATTGAGAGATTGCAAAATTAGAATTTCGAAATCAATAGAGTTAAATGATTAGATCTTGAGAGAGAATAATCATCCCTTCAAAAAATCTAAGATCGATATTGATTGATTCAAAATTGGTTAAGGTAGCAAAATGATGATAGAATGAATCCTGTGTTCTCATAATTGAATGATTTTGTTTTATTGCGATATCTCATTTGTTAAGTGGTTACTACTCTATTTGATTTAATTTTGTTAATTTTAATTTCATTCACTCATACTTGATTGCTTAATTTTTTGGTTATTTTTATTTTATTTGAATCACATTTTTACAACCTTATACAAAGTAAGAATTCAATTAGTTTTAGCTGATTCCTCGTGGGATCGACACCTCAATTACTGTAAGTTAGGACTCGTATACTTGCAGAATATTGAGGGTTTTACATTAGATAAAACTTGCTCAATAAGTTTTTGGCGACATTGCTGAGAAGTTAGTTTAAGATTATTTGGATTCATTTGTTCTAATGATTATTTTTTGCCTCTTGTGTCAATCTGATTGCATGAACACAAGAGTTACTCGGAGTTCAAGTAGGATCATTAAAACTTTAGCACTTGATATCATTTGATTAGAACAAGCAATTCGAAGAACAAGATTTTAAAAAGAAAAAAATCACCCATCCAATGCAAAATACTCAAAAACAGTCAATAATGATAAAAGTGATGAATATGTGTGAAACCTGATTCTCAGATCAATCTCGGCCTACACACGATTAAACACATTTCATTGATATAATGCTTTCACACCTCTCCTAAGACCATTGATCGTGGATTAACAACATGTTCTACTAATCCTAGTTTTCCCTTAGCTCATACTTAATTAAGATAAGATCATTAATTAAACCTAACTACTGAATAAACTTGAACACATTATTTATATTTAATTGCAACATATACTCATCATCTTATGCATTTTCTTGTTTCCTCTTGCTCTAATCCTTCTTCTTCTTATTCTATGAAAAAAAGTGAGTGTGAATATCAAGAAGATGACTCAAAGAGTGTGCTTTCAACTCACTTTAGCTATTATGCTTCCAATTTGTATCTAAAATCAAATATGAACTAAAGTAAGTGTCTTAAGCATTTTAAAGCATTAATCACAAAGTGTCAAGGATGAAATGAATCAATAATTAATCACATATAAAATTCATTTGAAAAATTATTTGTATGTCTATAAAAAATTTTAATGTGATTATTGTATAAGTTTGACTTGAGATCTCAAAAAGCATCTCGTATAGGAATTAGTATGTTTTGATACTACTTATGAACTATTCTACTCAAAGGTAGCTCAATTGATTGTTATTGGATATATTAAGAATTATGTGGAGATAGTTGAGCGATCAATATATGATTCGTCATCTTAAAGCAATTAGAGAGAAAGTTTCATTATTTTCGATTGGTATTAATTTGGAATATCTATGGCTAAGGTGGAGCAACACTTTGTAAAATAGTGTAAAAATGTCATTAATTGAGTTAATTATTAATGATGGAGAACTAATATAACTGGACTCAAATACACTAGACATTATTTTCATACTTTTTGTTTAATCAAAACATTGTATTGTGAAAAGATTGAATTATATAAAAAAATTATGCTGAAAAAGGTTAACCAAGTTACCTTGACATTTTCAAATATTTGGGTAGTCATGATGCATTTCTACACCCAATTTTCATTTATGGACATAAATTTTTTAATTAAAGAAATAAAAATAAATTAATTTAATTAAAGAATTAAATGAGTTTAATTTATTTAATCCTAAATATGATTTAGAGTTATAATTTATATCCATTGTCAATATATTTTGAAACCTAATGGGTCATATATAAAGAACTAGCTAAAAAGAAAAAAGATATTTTAATCAAGTTAGATTTAATTGTAATGTTTAAGAAACTTTAAGATTAAATATGAGATATTAGATATTATTTGAACTTAATTGATATTTAATTAGAATTAACTGTAATTCAATTTAAAGGTTAATTAAATTATATTTAATAATTTCAATTAAATATCAAAAACTTATTATAAATAGGTTGAGGCTTCAAAGGAGCCACTAATTCTTGCCTAATTCTCTTGATAATAATTGTAGGGTTCTCTCAACACACTCTATGGATAATATTATTAGTCGAACACTTGTGCAACTATATTTGTTGAGATAAGTTGATTTTAGAAATGGTTCAAAAGAAACGATAAGAAAATGATCAAGCTTCGAAATCAGATCCGAATGATGAATTAAGATTCATACTTTATTATGTTGTGTATATTAATCATGCTATAAAATTTGAATGATCTTGATTTCAAAAAATCATACAAAATGTTTCGTATCTATTTCACTAGGTGTGAAATCGAATCCTGCCATGATTTCTCAATGTAGACATTGGTACAAAATGGAAGTTAATCACTATAAATTGCAATATCATTTTTCTCTCCTATCATTAATTTATTCTTTTACTTTATCATATTTTTTAATTATGTTATTCACGTTACACTTCTATTATCATTCGTAGTATAAGACTTCCATTTTATGTAAGTGTGAATAAGGCTTATAAATTGGATACTTAAAATTGGGTCTACAAATACAAATACAAAGAAGTTAGGAGTTACTTGGTAGCGTTTGTATTCTTATTTCTGGCTTAAAAATGTCATATACCTTAAACTTACACTTATTCCTTAGTATTATATCTTGTATCATATTACAAACCCATTTTGAATAAGTCGATGAAGAATTTAAAAATTCAGACAAGCTACAATCTCCAAATTTAACATCTCTCTCTTAGCTGTTTTTCGAGCCAACAAATATTACAGTCATTACAGCAAGTGCAAACAAAAAGTTGAGCACAATTATGATTGTGATTCACAATTTATAACCCTGACATAAATATCTATAAATATTTCACCTCTTGTATCACTAAGATTCGAAGCCTAAGTTATGTAAAAGTGAGCATTCGTAGGGGTTAAGAAAGGTTTCCTTCAATACTTACGTCTTGATACATTTGTCTTAAACTTACGTTTAGCCTACCGTTCCAAGTTTCTAGTTTTAAGCATAACTTCAGTAATCTCTTATTTGAGTGAAAATTTTCAAACTTCTGGTGGCAACAATTATCTATCGTCCAAATAAAAGTGTTTTCACATAAATGTGGTATTCTTGTGTTATGCATAATTGATAGATATTTTAGTTATTTGCTTGTAGATTATGATAAAGAAACTAAATAGCATTGTAGATAGATAGATAGTACTGTCGAAAGTACATGTTGTAGGGTCAATTAAATACCAGCATATATGTCCAGAGCATCATCAGTTAACATGGAAACAAAATAGGACATGTAATCAGCGAAGTAGAAGGGCCTGTAGAGAAGAGGATGATCCTTGTCGACAAGCTCATCAGGAACCTCAATCATTGCTTCATCCTTTGGTATTAAAAACAGCCCGCAGGAATACCTGTCTTTGTCACCTCCAATCATTACTCTGTGTCTCGCTGCTTGAAGCCTCCCGTTGCTCCATGCCTTTCCAACATTTTCGATTTATAATCATATGTGCCAACATCTATCATATTCATGTATGTACTTTTTCTTTTTATTAACTACATAGAGAGCTAGCTAATAATAAAGATTAACAAATTACAGTTTCAGGAAATGCATATTTCTGAACCGGAAAACAGTCAAGTTTACTGATTATGTATGTACGTATGTGTGTGTTGAAACTTAACCGAATCGAGTATTGATTACCTTTAGGGCGTCACCAACAATGACAAAATAGGAATTTTGGGGAATCACAACTTTAGCCCAGTTGCCGTCTTTCATCTGAACCTCAAGACCCTGAACTCCATTGTCACATAATATAGTGAGAGCATTTTTATCTGTGTGAGCCACAAGACCAATTGCTGAGTCGAAATTGTTAAGAGGAACTTCGTACTTCATTACACGGAACACGCATGCGTTATCCTCAACATGCAATTCATATTGCCTTTCCATGCCAAAGCTCTCGAACATCATTTTCAAGATGAGGAAATTCAACTCCAGCATTTTTGAGCTCATGGTGTTTAGAGCCTTACTATATCATGACAGAAGGGCAAAAATAAATTAAATACTCCTACGCAGAAGGAAAGGCTCGAGTAGGTTCCACAATAAATTAGCATTTATGGTATTGCTTAATAAACATGGACGCATGCAAGTAATTAGAAATTTGAGCTAATGCCTAATCCTAAAATGTTAGGTCAATTAATTTTACAATTGTTTGTTAAATTACCATACTGTTAAATTAAATCTTATTATGTTATAGATAACTAGAAAAGGAACAGAACAGATCAACAGATGCTGATGAGCAGTGTATAGAAAAGTAGCTGATTCACGAAGATGGTTATGTGTAAAATAACATGTGCAGTTAGAATTATGATGTAACATTTTAAAAGGGCTTCAAATCTTCTGTTCCTGCTGTACAGTACCCATGTGTAAAAAGCCGTTTGAAAGGATAAGCCCCCATTAAATAGGACTTTTGGCTGCTAGTGAAAACCGTTTGGTAGCCGCTGCAGCCTGCAGGCATAATCATTTCTATGTATCCGTAGCTTTGGATGGCCTCAAATGGTACAATCTCCCAATATCTTCTACGTACTAAAATTTAAACTTTGGACGGTAAGGAGCACCCCCCATTTTTGCTATACTTTTTATCATATATGAAAGTGGAATTTTTCCTTTTGTTTTCTACAGCAAATTAATTCATCAGTAACAAGAAATTAAGGTGACGAGATGCCATGCTTTCTTATCTGCATACCTAAAGTCATGTAACTGAATAGAACAGGAAACAAATTAAACGTCATAAGCAAGTCTCCTTAAATGCTTCGAGGGTCAATGGCTTAACGTACGCCATATACAGACACACACCAGAACAAGGCTATAACGAAAATGGGTTTCTGAAAGTATATCTTCTCGTATCAAGGGAAGCGAAGAAAGAAAGAAGAGGTATATTGCTTGTGATCATCTAGTTTCGACTTGACTGTGCAAGAACATCACTAATGCTTTAGTAATTCTGGAACATACGGTTCAGTGATAGAAGAGGTCTAAAAATAAAAGTAAAGTAACGGACGTCCAGATTGGCCAATGTGCATGCTCCAGGGAGACAGTAGAAAATGAAGAAAGCACAAACATTGAGATTGAATTTACCATTGAAGCTCAACATGAAAATGAAACCAAAATTCGTGGAAACATATATGTATTGGAGACTAAAAAAAGAGAAAATGATCTTACCAGAAGCTTGGGTTGCCTTGTGGCCAGATGAGGTTTGTGAAAGCCTGAGCTGCCTCGAGTCTATGTGCGTCGTCTACACCAAAGCTTTGGTGGAAAGGAACAACGGAACATTTTCCCAAGTAGCTTCTATATGGCTTAGGATTTACGTATCTGTTCTTTGTTTCATCAGGAAGATCGAACAGGGCCTTCATGCCTCCAAACATTTCTTTACGTAAGCTTTGTGGAATCTTATCGCTCATCAAAATGAAGCAACCGTGACTTTCACAAGCCTCTCTAACTTTTTGGCACACCTCTCTTCTCCGCTCGTTCTTGCTTCCATGTTCTATTCCTACTGGAAATTCAAGAACTGGGATTTCTGCTTTAGCCATATCTCTCGTATGTGTATATATCTTCGTTGCAGACTAGAAGTACCGGTACATTGTGTCGACCCTCGTTATATAAGGAAGCCAGTTGAGAAAGGTCCAAAACAGGGTGTCCCTTTCACAAAGTGATGAGGGCACTCCTTATCACACTACAGTCTCTAAATTATGATATATCTTATTAAGCAGTAAGAAAATTACTGAAAAACAAGAAAACATATTCATAGTTTAATTTTATTGATTTTCATCCTTTATTAATAATATTTGATACTTAAATAATTTGATTCCGTCTTGTTTGAGTTTTGGATAACAAAATGGTATCATAGCTTAGGTATGAGCTTAAGGCTTAACTCCAAGTCGTAAGTTCGATTTCTCACAACTGTTGAATTACTCAATAGTTTTATGAACGTTGCGCAACTAAGTGAATACATGGTAAATTCAAGTAATTTGATTTCGCCTTACTTTAACCTGGGTTCTGAATAACACAGTTAGTTTTTGATTATTTTCATAAATTAAAATTTAAAAAAATAGGCAATCATTTTATCAAAATATGTCAAATCATAAATAACGACTAGAATATTATAACTTTCTCAGTACGTAAAATTTAATTGTCGAATTTGGTGTCAATTATTAATACTCACATGGACATACTTTTAACTTAACAGTAGTCCTTTTGAAAGGACAGATTTTTGTCTTTTAATATAATTTGCGACCAACAAATTAATTTTAAAAGGAATTTGGAGGATTCCTTTTACTAAACAAAACCAATTATGATCACAAAAATGGTATTGTTTTATTTTAGAGGATGAGCTGGTTACAACTTTTATTAAAAGCCCTTGTTTAATGGATGGGCGCCATCACGTAAAACTTGCTGCTCAAAAATTAAGATATTAGAGCTTTCGTATCCTACAGAAGCTCCTTTTGGCGTTTAAAAATTTCTCCGCAGAGATGCTAGTGTTCTCGAGAGCTTTGATTTAATTTTGTAATTTTCTCTTGTAAACCAAAAAAAAAAAAAAAATGTTAGAAGAATGTGTACGCATTTAGACATATGGCTTGAGAGAACTGTCACGATCCCATTAACGATTTAAAACTTTTTTGCCAAGGTTGCAAAAGCAAACATATTCCTTTTTAACACTCCTGAACAGAAACAAACCCTTACAATGATTAGTTTCATTGCTATTCTTAGACTTGTTCTCGAGGATCTAAATCAGGCTAGCGGCAGCCTTATCCTGTCAAGGACACATAAAGCTCTTCCAGTCCCAGAGTCCCACTGAGATTGGGTCTTGATCAGTTTCCTACAGGTCCACATTTATTCCTTCAGGCCAGGGATCAGCACTAGTCATCAATATTAAGCATAAATGCCACATTAAAGTATCTCTATTAGGAATAGCAATCGGCCAGGTACTTGTTGGATCGCGTACGGTCCGAGTATTCACAATACGCTGCGGAAAAAGATCATACAACAACATGAGTATAATCGAAGACACGAAGGATTAACGAAAATACCTTATTTTCGTGGGTGGATTGCTTCTTTTCGGATTCCAAGACACTGCAAAACGCGAATGCCCTCTAC
>JANIHY010000001.1:13048288-13062195 GCA_027479065.1 Erythroxylum brevipes
AACTTACTCTCAAATTGGGTGAGATTCAACAAGGTGAGGATAGTGTTACTAAGTATTTTAATTCTCTAAAACGTTTGTGGCAGGACTTAGACTTATTTAATGACTATGAATGGAAATCTCCTGATGATTGTAACTATTTCCGGAAAACAGTAGAGGATAACCAAATTTCTAAGTTCTTAATTGGACTTAATGTTGAGTTTGATGAGGTTAGAGTCATGATTATTGGAAGACAACCACTCCCTACCATTGGAAAAGTCTTTGCAGAAGTCCCACGTGAAGTGAGCAGACGGTTTGTGATGCTTGGTAAACGAAATCCTACGTCTACTATTAAAAACACAGCACTAGTTGCTGGGAACACTACTGGTTGTACTAGGAAGAATGAGGAAAAGTTACGTGTTTGGTGTGACTATTGCAATAAAGCACGACAAACCCAAGAAAGATGCTGGAAATTTCATGGAAAGCTAGCCAATTGGAAGGGATCGCATGAAGGGAGATTTAAAAAAACTTCCTCTAGTGATTCAACTCACTATGAGTCATAGAAAATCCCATCAGCACATGAGGTGGATGTTGGACAGATTTCACAAGAGCAAATTAACTACCTCGTGAAAATTCTGAAGCCCAAAATTGAATATGTAAAGATATTAGTTTCCTAGAATAGCCCTATCTATTCCTATATATACTTCTATCTATGTACTGATGAAAATTACGTGAAATACAAACAATATAGAAATTCTGCAAAAACCGAGCCTTTTGAACCAATTACATCCGAGTTCCCCAATTCTACTATTGAACCTATGTCATCACATGTCCCAACTAGCGTTACTTAGGTATATTCAAGGAGGAAGGCCGTTCCAGAACTGGCACAGGTCCAAGAATCCAACTCAGACTCTAGAAATGAAATCATGGTAAGATATGACTCACCTTTACACACAATTTTTTGAACCTATTGCTGTTAGGAAAGGAACTAGAGAATGCACTAAACGACCACTTATCCTCTATCTTACTATGTTGCTCTTAAGGATCTGTCACTAACCTACCAAAACTTCATTATGGGTTTAAATACCATTACTATCCCTAACACCGTTTCTGAGACATTGTCAAAAAGGGAATGGAGGGATGCTATGAGCAAGGAGATGAATGCATTGGAAAAGAATAGAACATGGGAGATTGTTGATAAACCGAAAGGGAAAAATATTGTTGACTTTAAGTGGATTTTCACATGCAAATATAAGGCTGATGGATCTCTTGAGAGATATAAAGCTAGATTGGTAGCCAAAGGGTACACTCAAACTTATGGTATTGATTAACAAGAGACTTTTTCCCCAGTTGCAAAGATGAGCACTGTGACAATTTTGTTATTATTGGCTGCCCACTTTAATTGGCAGCTCCTACAATATGATGTTAAGAATGCATTTTTCCATGAAGACTTAGATGAAAAAATCTATATGAACATCCCACCAGGATTTGAGGGAGACACAAGTAATAAAGTTTGCAAGCTAAGGAAGGCCCTTTATGGGTTAAAACAATCTCCTAGAGCTTGGTTTAGGAAATTTGCAAAAGTCATGAGGGAGATTGGGTATAAGCAAAGCCAAGGTGATCACACTCTCTCCATTAAACATTCAGCTACAGGGGGAGTTACTGCACTTCTAGTCTATGTGGATGAAATCATAGTGACTAGACATGATGAGAAAGAGAAGCATGAATTGAAGCAAAGACTAGTAAATGAGTTTGGGATAAAAGAACTTGGGAAACTAGGGTACTTCCTCCGTATTGAGGTTGCATATTCCACACAAGGGATTTTTATATCTCAACAAAAGTATGTGACTGATTTGTTGGTAGAAATGGGAAAGATTGGGTGTAAGCCAATCTCTACACCAATGGATCCAAACCATAAGTTGGGAGAAGCTAAAGAAAAACCAACTGTTGATAAAAGGATGTATCAAAGACTAGTTGGTAGACTCATATATGTTGCTCACACTCGGCCAGACATTGCATACTTGATAAGCACGATCAGTCAATTCATGCATGATCCAAGAGAGCCTTATCTTCAAGCTGCTTATAGAGTGCTACATTACTTGAAAGGCAATATACGAAAAGGAATTTTGTTCAAGTAAAACAATACTCTTGCTTTAGAAGCTTACACCGATGCTGACTATGCAGGTTCCATGGTGGATAGAAGATCAACTACAAAGTACTGTACGTTTCTTGGAGGTAATTTGGTAACGTGGAGAAGCGAGAAGCAGAATGTGGTGCCAAGGTCATCTGCAGAATTAGAATTTAGGGCTATTGCTCTTGGATTGTGTGAACTACTCTAGTTGAAGATTATTCTAGATGATTTGAGAGTCAAATGGGACAGCCCTATGAAACTCTAGCGTGACAATAAGTCAGCCATCAATATTGATCATAATCCTATACAACACGATAGGACAAAGCATATTGAGATTGATAGACATTTCATTAAGAAAAATTGGAAGACGTGTTAGTGTGTATGTCCTATGTTCCATTAGAACGTCAAGTAGCTAATGTTTTAATGAAGGGGCTGAACAGTTCAAGTTTTCATGATCTTGTATACAAGCTAGGAATGGAAGACATCTATTCCTTCGCTTGAGGGGGAGTGTTGAGATACTAAACAGCTGTAAATAGATTATACTTAGATATAGATAGGCTGTAAATAGATAATATAAGATAAGTTTGAAATCCCTTAAATTAAAGGATTACATTAGATAGCTTTAGATAACTTTCTAGATTTAAATTCCTACATGTAATGTCCTATATATATGGTTGTATACTCCTATTCAAATAATAAGAATAGAGGAAAATTCTTTCCCACACAGATTATTCTTAGATAATTGATTCTAGGGCAATAAATCATATGACTAGGTCCTCTAAATTGTTTTCTCCTATAGTCCTTATGCAAGAAATCAAAGAGTACAAATAGCAAATAGTTCCTATTCAGCAATAGCAGGGAAAGTATCAATTGTTCTTTCCCCTATTCTTATACTTCACAATGTTCTTCATGCTTTTAAATTGTCTTGCAACTTGTTGTCAGTCAATAAAATAACTATATATTAAAATTGTCGAGCTAATTTTTCTTCAAGTGATTGTCAATTCTAGGATTTGAACACGGGGAAGATGATTGGCAGTGTTAAGCAAGTTACAGGTCTCTATTTCTTCAAATTTTTATATGACTCAAACAGGCAATTCCAGAGAACTTGTCTTAATTGTATTTCAATACTCCGTGAAAATAAAATTATGTTATGGCATTTTAGATTTGGACATCCAAGTTTTCATTATATGAGACATTTGTTTCTAAAGTTTTTTACAAATAAAAATCTATCTTCATTTCAGTGTAAAATTTGTCAAATTACTAAACATTATCGAACATCTTTCCCAGCACAACCTTACAAGGCCACAAAACCTTTTGCTATAATTCATAATGATATTTAGGGACCTCCGAGAATAAATAGAAAAAGTTGGTTCATAACTTTTATTTATAACTACACTAGAATAACTTGGTTATTTTTACCCAATGAGAAGTTAGGTGTTGAGAAGGTGTTCCAAAATTTTTATAACATGATCCAAACACAGTTTCAAATTAGAATTAAAGTTTTCATAAGTGATAATAGAAAAGAATACAACAAGGTTTTAAGGGATTTTTCTGTTGAAAAAGGTATTATTCATAAAAGCTCATGTACTAACACCCCACAACAAAATAGAATAGCAGAAAGAAAAATTAAACATCTATTAGAAATTGCAAGATCTCTAATGTTTTCAACTAATACTCCTAAATACTTATGGGGTAAGGCTATCCTAACAGCTACATATTTGATCAATAGGATGCCTTCAAGAGCTTTAAAATTTCAAACACCTTTTAATTGCTTTAATAAATTTTTACTTCATCACGATTATCACATGATCTCCTTCTTAAAGTGCTTGAGTGTACTGCTTTTGTTCATATTCATGACAACAATCGAGAAAAACTTGATCCCAAAGCACAAAAATGTTTTTTTTTTGGTTATCCTTCCACTCAAAAAGGGTACAAGTGTTCTCATCCAATAACCAAAAGGTTTGTTATTTCCATAGATGTCACCTTTTTTGAAGATAAACCTTTTTTTTCTCTCACCTCGGCTTTAGAGGGAGACAAATAGTGAAGATTTATTTTTTGATGTTTATGACAATGATGTAAATATTTTCTATAATCCTGATTAATACATTGATGGTGTCTCAAATAATGAAAATAAGGATTCATTTTCAATGCCTTTATAGATTAAATCTCAAGAAAAGAATGAAATGTGTGCAAGACAAGATGGAAATTGTTTTAAAGGGAAAGTCTTTTTGAGAAAATATCCAAAACGACAGAAAAGCACGAACAACTTTTAGCATGGTCAAAAGTCAAACCTAGAAACAAATCCAAAAATTGGAAACCAACTAGGTAAATCTTAGTTTGAGTATGTTTCTATTGAGTCGGTGTTACCTTAAACCAATATCTATTTTAGAGATAAAACCTTAGATTTTCCATTTCTCTTAGGAAAGGTTCTAGAACTTGTACCACATATCTTTCGTCTAACTTCTTATCATATCAAAGTCTATCTCCAACATTTCAAGCATTTACTTCTAAGTTATGCAATGTTTCCATTCCTAAGAATATACAAGAGGCTCTAAATATTCTTGAGTGGAGGGATGCAATGTCATAGGAGACTAGAGCTTTGGAGAAAAATAGAACGTGGGAGGAAGTTGCTCTTCTGAGATAGAAAACACTAGTTGGATGTAAATGCATGTTCTTTGTAAATTACAATTTTGATGGATCACTTGAAAAATATAAGGCTCGACTCGTTTCTAAGGGGTTTACACAAACCCATGGATAGATTATTAAAAAACTTTTTCACTTGCTGCTAAGTTAAATACTGTGAGAGTGTTGCTTTCAATTGCAATTAATCTAGATTGGACTCTACAATACTTGGATGCGAAAAATGCCTTCCTAAATGGAAATTTAGAAGAAGAGGTATACATGGAGCCTCCCCCAAGATTTAGTGAAAGCATTGGAAAAAGGATATGCAAACTAAAAAAATCCTTATATAGGCTAAAACAATCACCAAGGACCTAGTTTGAAAGATTCGTAAGATTTGTAAAATCTCAAGGTTTCTTACAAGGGGCAATTTGATCATACTCTATTCATAAAAACTTCAACAGAAGGAAGGATTGCGATTCTAAGTGTGTATGTAAATGACATTATCCTCATTGGTGATGATTTTGAGGACACTGAAATTCTTAAAAAGAATCTCTCAAAGGATTTTGAAATCAAAGACATGGGTTATCTAAGATACTTCCTAGGCATGGAAATTGCTAGATCTAAGAAGGGCATAGTAGTCTCCCAAAGGAAGTATATCTTGGACCATCTAGAAAAAACTGGGATGAGTGGATGTAAACCATTAGATACTCCTATGGAATTCAAGTCAAAGCTGAGTGAAGTTAAGAAAGGAGTTCTAGTAGATACAGGTTGATATCAACAAATGGTAGAAAAGCTAATCTATTTATCTAGCACCAAACCAGATAGTTACTTTGTCATCAATTGCTCAAACCTTACTAATTGAGATTAAGGTTTGCAAAAATATAAGTTGAACAAATGTGTATATTATTTTCTTAACAGTCAATACATAGGTACAAGTATATATAGGAATACAAGGAGCTATTTTAGGAAACTAACAATTGTACATAATATTCTAATTGATCTAATTTAGTTAACTTTTAGGAGTCATTAGCACCTAAGAAATATCCACCAGGATATTTCCCAACACTCTCCCTCAAGCTGGCTTGTAGATGTCATCCATAGCTAGCTTGGTAACCAAAACACTAAACAACCTCTTGTGTAACCCCTTTTTAAGAATATCAGCTACCTATTGTGAGGTCAATATATAGGGAACACAAATTAATCATTTTTCAATCTTCTCCTTAATGAAGTGCTTGTCAACTTCAACATGTTTTGTTCTATCATAAAGGGCCGCATTGTGGCCGATTGAAATTGCAACCTTGTTACCACAATACACCTTCATAGGAACTGAAATAGGAATTTGCAATTCCTCCAATACCCTTTTAATCCATAAAATTTCACAAATTCCATATGCCATTGATCGGAACTCAACTTCAACATTGCTCCTTACAATAATACTTTGCTTTTTACTTCGCCAAGTTACTAAGTTACCACAAACAAATGTGCAATAACCTAAATTTGATCTTTTATCAATAGCACTCCCTGCCCAATCAGCATTGGTATAGACTTCAACCTCAAGATTGTTCCACTTACGAAACATTAAACCTTACCCGAGAGTTCCTTTTAGATACCGTGGTATCCTATACACAACATCCAAATGTTCTCGGCCTGGTGAATGCATGAATTGACTCACTAAGCTCACAGAAAAAGCTATATCAAGTACGGTGTGTAACAAATATATTAGTCTCCCAACCAACCGTTGGTATCTCTCCTTAACAATGATATTTTCCGGTTAAGCTGGGCTAAGATTCACACCTGTTTCAACAAGTGTATCAGCTGCCTTGCAGCCTAGCAATTTGGTCTCATTCAACAGATCTAGTATATATTTCCTCTGATTCACAAATATACCTTCTTTTGATCTAGCAAACTTCATTCCAAGGAAGTATTTGAGGGGTCCAAGGTCTTTAATTTCAAATTCTTTGGCTAATTTCTTCTTCAACTATACTATTTCGGATACACAATCTCTAGTTAAAATGATATCATCCACGTAAACAATGAGGATAGATAGTTTACCTGCCTTGGACCACTTGTACAACAATGTATGATCGGCTTAACTCTGACAATAGCCATAGCTCATTACAACCCTTCTAAATCTATCAAACCATGCTCTAGGGGACTGTTTTAGGCCATATAATGACTTCTTTAACTTGCACACCTTATTCTTCCTATAAGTATCCTCAAACCCCGAAGGTAGGCTAATAACTTGCACACCTTATTCCTCCCAAAAATTTTCTGCTTCATTAGAGTTCTATCCCTGAAGATTTTTTTTTATGTTCTAGGAATGTGACATCCATGGATACAACAATTTTTTGTTAAGGGGAAGAGTAGAATAAAGTCGATTCTCAGGAAAACTTCATTTAAACACATCTAAGGGCGTAGCATAATGCAAAACACGGCTGGGCATTCGATTGATTAAGTATGTTGCAGTCAAAATAGCCTCACCCCAAAGGTATTTTGACACACTCATAGCAAACATAATGGCCCGAGATACTTCCAGTAAATGTTTATTTTTCCTCTCGACAATGTCATTTTGTTGAGGGGTGTTAACACAAGTAGATCGGTGAACAATGCTTTTAAACTTAAGAAATTTTCCAAGGACTTCACTAAAATACTTAGAACCATTGTCAGAGTGAAATATACCAATGTGTGTGTGAAATTGAGTTTCAATCATGGTATAAAAGTTTTGAAAGATTCGAGCAACTTCAAATTTTTCACGCATCAAATAGACCCAACATAATTGAGTATGATCATCGATAAAAGTTACAAAGCATTTCTGGAACATTTTTTTCTAGAAAGAGTTTTAACACGGGATGGACCCAAAACATCACTATGAATTAAGCAAAAGGGTTTAGAGAGTTGATATGGTTTTGTTGGATAAATAGTCTTCTGACTTTTGGATAAAATGTAATGCTCACAATAAAATTTTGAACAATCCAAAGATTTAAACAAATGAGGTAATAGTCTTTTGTGATATGAGAAACTAGGATGTTCTAAATTATTATGCCAAAGTAAAATCTGTTCTTTAGTAGGGGTAGAATAAATACTACTTAAGCAATGTAATGGTAAAATTCAAAGGGAGACTAATGTTCAAGGGAAGAATTTTGTTGGACGTTTAGATAGACCTAATTTGTTGAGATACTCAAAGAAGAATAGGTCTGAAGAAGTCGTCATGCTTACCACCCTGCAATAATCCTCGGGTGAGTTATCTTCTAATTCTAATTTAAATTTACCCATTGCTCAGAGAAAAGGGGTCAGGTCATGTACAAAACATTCCGTTACTAACTTTGTCTCTTATAATTCCTTGTCTCCCTCGTATAAGGCCTTTTCCTTTTCTCTTTCCTCTATGCCTATTCCATAAGATTGGAAGGAAGCTATCAAAGATCCAAAATGGAAAGAACCTAAGGTAGAAGACATGAAAGCTCTCGCTAAGAATGAAACCTGGGAACTAGTTACTTCTCTAGGCAAGAAGCTAGTTGGCTGCAAGTGGGTGTTCACAATAAAAGACAAAGCTGATGGTTTGATTGAAAGATTCAAAGCCAGATTAGTGGCAAAGGGATTCACTCAGACTTATAAAGTTGATTATCAAGAGACATTTGCACATGTTGCCAAAATCAACACAATCAGAATCTTACTATCATGTGTATCTAACTTGAATTGGGATTAGTAGCAATTTGATGTGAAAAATTCATTCCTACGTGGAGACCTAGAAGAAGAAGTTTATATAAAGATTGCTCCTGGTTTTGATAATGAGATAAATCAAGGAAAGGTGTGGAGATTGAAGAAAGCCTTGTATGGGTTGAAACAATCTCCCGGATGGTTTGACAAATTCAGCAAAACCATAATCTTTTTTGGGTATCAACAGGGCAATGTTGAACATACCCTCTTTATGAGACACTACAAGGGTAAGATCACTCTTCTTATTGTTTATGTTGATGATATAGTGACGACAGGAGAAGATAAAGTAGACATTACAAGGCTGAAGAAGCTCTCGGCTCAAGAGTTTAAGATCAAGGATCCTGGAAAGTTTCAATACTTCTTGGGAATTGAAGTTGCAAGATCAATAAAAGGAATCTTAATTTCTCAGAGGAAATACATTCTGGATCTTTTGGATGAAACTGGTATGCTGGGATGTAAACCAACAGAATCACCCATAAAAAGCAATCATAAGCTGCAAACAAGAACTGAAGAATCAGTTAATAAAGGCAAGAGATTGGTTGGTAGGCTTATCTATCTTTCTCACACCAGACCAGACATTGTTTATGTAGTTAGCTTGGTGAGCCAGCTTACGCATGATCCTAGAAAATCTTGTCAGCAGGCTATCTTTCACATTTTGCAGTATTTAAAGTCAACCTCAGGAAAAGGTCTTTTTTTCTCAAAACATGACCATCTTCGAATTGAAGCTTTTACAGATGTGGATTGGGTCGGATCTCTAAATAACAAAAGATCCACCTCTAGTTATATCACACTTGTGGGAGGTAACTTGGTCACTTAGAGAAGCAAGAAACAAAGTGTGGTTGCAAGATCAAGAGCAGAAATAGAATACATAGTTATGGCTCAAGGTGTCTATGAACTTTTATGGCCGCAGAAGTTGCTAGTAGAGTTGAAGTTGGCTAGAGAAGACAGGCTATCATTGTATTGTGATAACAAAGCTGCAATCAGTATTGTGTATAATCCTGCTCAATATGACCGAACGAAGCACATCGAAATTGATCGACATTTTATGAAAAGAAAAGTTAATTAATGGTTCCTTGAGCTTGTTCCATGTAACGTCGAAAAAACAACTAGCTAATGTTTTCACAAAAGGAACCAATAGTCGAGCCTTTCATATCATAGTCTGCAAGTTGGGCATGTGTAATATTTTTGCACCAACTTGAGGGGGAGTGTTGATTATTATGTATACTAGTATAATTAAGGGTAGAAGTGTATTTTTCCTATATTAGGTTAACTATATAGGTTAATTGTATATAAACCTTTGTATTCTTACGTTTAACGTAAGTGTGTTATAATAAACATTATTATTGCTTCCTCAAAATCTACAATTGCCCATTATGGCAACCTTTTGTACAGATTCAATCGTCTATGGATTGACCATCCTTTCATATGGTCTAGCCAAACTTACCGTGCTCTACTTCTACAGCAGTGGCACCTCTTCTTCAATTGATTGATTAGAATCTTTACGACTACATATAGAAGGTGCTTAGGTACTTGGTGACATTGAGAATTTGACAAGATGATCATGACATGAAGAGTTTAACAATGAGAAATGATCATAGTGTGAAAGATGAAGAAAAGCAAAAGGAAGTGAATTCTTTGGAAAATCCTAAAGCTGAAACGATTGAACAAGAAGTTGAAACACCAAAACAACAATTCCAAATACAAGAATATCAAGCGGAAACAACAAGACACAGACTGAAAGAATAGGACAACAAGCTAAAATAATGGAACAAGGAGGTGAAAGATTAACTTCTAAGTTCTAAGGATTTCAAAGCTTGTTGGCTCAAAACATAATGACATCCTTAGTAAGATTATGTCATAGAGGGTGATGAAGAAGAAACAGATTTGAATGAAAATGCAAAATCAACACCACATATGAATAAAGGAGAAGATGTGAGTGCACTTTCAAAGCCAAAATTTAGTAATGACGACAAGTTAAAGGATTTGACTACAAGAAGCAACAATCTATATGTTTTTGACACCTATGTGGTAGAGAAGCCATGTGGTTTTGTTATGGAACCATTGGGAAATACAATGGTCAAGACTTATGACGTCCACATTGCTAAACTATTATTCAAAGAGGTTGTAAGTCTTAATGGATTACATTTAACCATTGTCTCTGATCGTGATGTAGAGTTTATGAGTTATTTTTGGAGAACTCTATGAAAAATATTGAACAATAAGCTTCAATTTTCAAGTTCTTTCCATCCCTAAACCATGGACAATACAAGTGGTGAATAGAAACTTAGGGGACTTGTTAAGATACTTGTCAAGGACAATGTAAATAATTAGGACCTAATTCTTCCTAATGGCAAAATCTGCACACAACAGTTCTATAAATAGGTTAAATAGCAATAGTCCTTCTGAGATTGTCTTGGCAATTCAACCAAAAAGATTATTAATCTAGCTCCTTTGCCACAAACAACACGATTTGGTGCTAAAAATGAAGGTTTTTCACAACAAATGAGAGATATCTTTGATGAGGTACAAAGAAAGATCATAGCCAACAACTTGACTTACAAAGCATGTTGATCACCATCGTCGATTTGTGGAATTCAATGAAAGGAATATGGTGATGGTAAGGATTCATCCAGAGCATTTTTCATAAGGAAAATATAAAAAACTTCATTCACAGAGTGTTGAATCTTATATGATTCTCAAGAAGATAAGTGCTTGTGCTTATGTTTTGAAATTACTTTTAAATGTTGCAGGATTAACTACTTATCATGGACACGATGTTACATAATCTCTAATTGCAGCTATCAAAATTCTAGTCATTCCTCAAATTGAAGAAGAAATAGAGGATGTTCTTGATGAACAAATTGTAGTCAGTGCATATCAATGGTTTCTTGTCACGTGGAGAGGCGATCAACTTTTGATAGCACTTGGATTTTAGAATCTAAATTTTAGAAGTTGAATTCATACTTATATGATCAATATTTGTCACATTCTACGTCAAGGGTGATTTCAAACAAACTAGTGAGAATTGATATTGAAGAGCTTAGAGTTCATAAAAGAAACAAAAAGAGGACAAATTAATCAACCACAAGCTTTAATTTAGTGGGATAAATAATGGGAGTTGAGGTGACAGCAAACACAACAAGTGCTAAAGTTTAGTTTATGCTAAGTTTTCGTATTAGATAGAAGTAGTCATAAGTTAGATATGTTATCCTAGTTGCTTAGAACTTAAACCTATAGAATTTTAATTATAGTAGAATTCAATTTTTTTTAATATTTTAGTTAGGAATCTCTTTCCTATTAGAATAAAGGTTTTAAGAACTTTTCTATAAATATGTATGTACTCAAACCTTCAATAAGAAGAAAATTTTAATTTTTTTACAATAAGGGTTTTTATACTATATGACTAGGTACACACAGCTCCTTTAACCTACTTTTGCAAAATGTAGTAAAGATATCAAATCTACTATCTTCTCTAAAATATCACCTTCGAGAACCAACTCTCTTAAACTTTTGAGAATGCTTATGACTTTAGCGTTGAGAAAGTTATTAACGTGGCAGGATTATCTAAAAATTGCAAAACATAGAACAAGCCAAAAGAGTGATAAAGAAAGGTCATTAGAGACCTATTTTTATGTAAACTCCTAAGATGCCATGTTAAAGATGAATTTTCTAATATTCTGACTAGCTTGTCATGTTAACTAGAAAGCACAAAAACAACAAATCAAACGATTACACTAATCTAGGAACCAACGACTAGGTGAGAGACAATATGGAATGATGGAACAACAATGGACGATGTTGTCCCAACGATAACAATAACAGCAGACAAATAAATTTGGTGACCTCAAGATTTTCTATAATGATTCTAACAACTAAATTAGGAATGCCTATGTCATGAATATAGGCAATTCGCAAGAGTAGGAAACTCACCAAAATTCTGCCATTTCACTGCTTGGTATCTGTTTGGACAAGGATTCATAGAATATTCTAAGTGGTTCTCTCTGTTAGAATGAAGAGAGGGGTAGAAATGAAAAAGGGAAGGGAGTAGTTAAACTCAAGAATATTGATATTATGCTATTTAATGCATCACAAAGAACATTGATAGAATTAACAATGTGAAGGTCAAAACCTCGACAGGAGGATCATATTTCTGGCCTGGCAAGGAGTAGACTTTTTTCTCTCTCACTTTAGTGGTCTTGGACGTTGTTTTGGTTTTAGGTGAACATGGTGTTGATTTTGATTTTACCTTCAAATCCAAACACAATGTTAATATTATCATAATCAAGATAGAAGGAAAGCAAAAGATCAAAATTCAAGAATGGCAATACATAAAGACCACATAGATGGAACATTAATCAATTGAATCCTTGAAAATTAGCATAATTCAATATTTAGACATAATGCACCAAACATAAACCAACAAACTTATTGCAGATTATACAGATTCAGTCGAGTAGCAAAGCAGCCAAACCATCCACTCATCTGACTGACTCAAATTATTGTCATTTAACAAATATACCATAGAAACGCAAAATTACCGAATTCAATTAATCCACTGAATAAAATCAAAGATTAATTAAAATAAATGCAGTCCGGGAATTGGGAGAATATATTTTGTAATTGAAATTTTACGAACAAAGAAAGGATTCAAAGTGACACAAAATGAATGAACAGAGCCAGAAAATTTTGAGGTGGGTACCTCTGTTTTAGGTACAGTAGGGGCAGACTCAAACTTAGAATCAGTTGGGTGTTTGATAGAGCCGTCAATCTTCCTACTCTGGACAGACGAATCAACCTTCGAAGAACGATCTGGATTATTGCTAGGCTTGACCCTCGCCACACTTTGCTTGCTCTCACTGGCCATTCGTATCAAAATATGTGTCTATCAATAGCTCATCCTCTATGCTCTTATTTGTTAATGATCTCATCAATCATTCAGACAAACAAACGACCCATTTCCTTGGTTCGAAGAATTCATGAAACAGCAATAAACATGGAAAAATGAAAAGAATGGAGAAAGAATAGGATTTGAAGTTTTTGGTGGGTAATGCAGAAACAAGGTGCCAACTTTGCCTCTTAGCGGTTCACCAACTTTATGATTTTGATTTATATGACATGTCCTCTGGTACAGGACCTTGACTTAGCCCTTTTTAATTCTGACGTGGATGAGTTTGAAGAGAAGGAAATGAAGGACAGGAGCGTCATTTCAGAACGCTCTGTGAAATTACAAGCAAACACAACTTGCCATAGAAAACAAAGAAGTGCAGATCTGTTCAAGCCGACACGGATCTCACAACAAAATCCAATGTTTTAAAAGTCCAGACGGACATCAAACCTCTTAAAAAAGGGTGTAATTTTTAAATTTTTAATTGATATTAAATAGTTAAAATTTACTATATGTTAAATAAAAATTATATTTAAAAAAAATAAAATAAGTAAATAAAATCACAACAAAATCCAACGT
>JANIHY010000001.1:13185689-13201900 GCA_027479065.1 Erythroxylum brevipes
GCTTTGGATTGGAATGGATCAAGAAAAAATATTTTTATTTAAATGAATAATTAAAAATTAAGTAAATTAAATTTAAAATGAAAATATTCAAGCTTGGATTAAGCAGTCGATCTTTAGGCTACACGATACCTGATTGTGGTTGGGCTCACAACCTTTTGGCCCAAACTTAATTCAGCTAAATGTTTACTCTTAACAATGTTTTGTTCCGAATAATATAATTGTGAGTTGTAACCAACTTTGTACTAAACTCTTGTGTTGTCCTTGTTGCTTCCTTTGGCCGCCACAATATATTTTTACTTAAGAAAAAAGACAAACAATTAAAACAGATTGGAGTACTAAAATATAAGTTTGTCCTTATAGAAGAGCGTTACATTTCAGCATATACTTGTATTGGCTTAATATACTCGTTAGGCTATCATTTGTTATGACTTAGTACGAAAATAAGTTGCATAAATTAATTACGTTGTATAGCTACAACAACAAATGCATAATATTGTAACCCATTTTTTGGCTGACAATGTATTTAATCCTTCTGCCGTCTCAATCCATTGTTAAGGCGATACGTCAAATCCGTTGTCTCATGTACCAAAGCAAACGATCTTTAGATGTGTTGCTTTCTTTTTTCAAATCGACAATTGTATTTTATATATATATAAAAAAAGGATACAACCGCCAAACTGGTAGTTTAATGTAAGAATTATTGTGCTCTACCAACCAGATTACAAGAGTTCAGCTGTGTAAAACTTCAAGGAGAGTGACTAAAATACTAAGACTGTAAAGGCTGAGTTTGCTTTATCATGCTTTCCCTGGTTTCCTCTGGAGTGCTATCTAAGTTTGCACCTTAATTCATAGCATTCAATTCTGAGTTATCACATTGTTTAAGAGCATAGAACTAACGGTTGTAATATAAGCTTCTCTTGTCATATGTACTAACTTAGAGGTAGAAACGTGGACAGGTTAATAATTTTGTTCTAATCCACATAATGTATTTGGTACTTATATTATTTTTCGTACATAAAAAGTGCAGAAATTCAATTAAAATTTTAATTCTACTGGTATAGCCACCGATGGGGGCATGAGTTTATTATCAATGTTAAAAGCTATATGAAATTAGTAAATATAATATTTTGTAGATATATATTTTAATTTTATTATATTAAATAACATTTTAAATATTTTGCAATATAATATAAATACAAAAAGCTTACTAATTCTATGTTAATTGATCATAATTTATAGAAAAGGTTGAAACACTTGAATATAATTAAATTTAAAATAATTTATTTTGATGATGAATTGTAATTTATTATAAAATATTTAATCAAACGTTAACTTACACTCTTACATATTCATATGCAAACATAAACTTTAAGTTAAAATAAATTTAACAAGTCTCAAATTATAACCTCTTACGTTTTCACACATGTAAAAAGTATATACTTTTACAATTTTTTAAAATTAAATGAAATTCATTAATATATAATGAATTGTGCTTATAAATTCTTAATTAAAATTTTAAAAAATGCAATAATTTTCCGTCCAATTTGAAGTGTATTTATTATTTAGTGGCCATTTGCTGGTGCCTTTCCATTCTTCTCCTCCAGTATCTCATGCTTCCCGTCATCATTGTACCTAGTAATAACGTTATGTCCTATGCTTCTTGACTTCATCTAAAAATCTTTTTTAAGTTCAATTTCCTAATCCTATATTTCTCTACAGGCCTAGATCAGTGGGTGGCGTCTAAGTATTGCCGAAGATGACTTCTTCATTCAATATGGCGCTTCGACCGAATTGCTGCCTGGAGAGGCCTTCAGTTTCATGCAGTTTTACTCGTACTGTCAAATCTACTATCTCCTCTACTTTTAAGGTAAGTAAGGAATATGATTCGTGGTCACTCCCTCTCTGTCTCGGTGATCGGACATGTTATAGTCACAAAGAAGTGTACATGTTGGAGTTAACATTAATCTCATCATGAAAATAGCCTTTGCTGGGAGATCCGTTGCTGCATCAATTCCCCATTCCATTTGATGTTATGAAGCTAATCAAGGACACTTCTGCAAGACTTTTGGATGCGTTTGTAGATTCTGCTTTCGAGTTCGTTGATCAACCAGTCCTTCCATCCCAGGTAAGGCTTGAAGTTGGACGTTCTGCATAGGGATCGTATATCTGTTTCTGGATAAGCTATCATTAGCTATGTTGTTGCAGGGTAACTTTGCTCCGGTGGTGGAACTAAAGGAATCCGTTATTATCACCGGAAACATTGAAGGGACAATTCCGGATGATTTCCCAGAAGGCGTTTATGCAAGAAATGGTATGTTTTAACTTCAGTGGTTAAAGTATGGTCAAGTAACGTAAATCAATAAATTCATGTTACATGAAAATGTTGTAAAGAAAAAGCCAATGGTGAAGACAAAACTCCCGAGCTTGCTTAATTATAGTTGGAGTGTACACCAATAAAATCACCTAAACAAAGCGATGATATTAGGCTGCAGAAATGATGCTGCGTTGATTTTTTTTTTTCTTTCTTTCTAATAAGCGCTTTGTCTGTGTCAGCTACTTGATTTATTACTATATAATAGGTACAATGTAGTATTAAAAAATGTAAAATAGATTATAACACCCAAAAACTGGCCACGAACATTTTTTATTATTAGTTTAGACTTGAAAGCAATCCTGCTTTATCGTTGCTGGTTAACGCTATTCAGTATTGAACCAAGAACTAGAAAATAGCACTCACTGGTAGAGGTGGACCAACTGTAGGACCAAATCCTATCTTTGGTGGATTTAAAACAAGTGTCTCTATGTGGGGCAAGACGAGTCACATTTGGGTGGAAGGAGAAGGGATGCTTCACGTTTTGTACTTCAAAAGATCTAGTGATGGAAGCTGGACCCTTCAGTACGACAACAGACACGTGGAAACGGAAACATTCAAGCTAGAAAATCAAAGAAATAAGCCATGTTTTCTTCCGGCAATCGAAGGTGATTCGCTGGCAGTATTGTCCGCATACTTTCTAAACCTGGTGAGCATCCTCTCCCCCAACCACTCCATAGAAATACAAAAATTCACAGGGAACCCCCTTACTAGACTGAAACTGTTCTAAGATATGGTTAGACATGGATCCCTCAGGTAGAGGGATACTAATTCTTTTAACAAATGCGGTACTGAAATCAGTTCCACATTAGTTGAAAATAAAAAGAAAACAATTATAAAGGAGTACTTATATAAGGTACTCCTTGCTTCATACATACATACAACAAAAACATAAAAGAAAATCAGAGTAAAGTAACGCTTTGATGTTAGAAAATATTTTCTTAAAGGATTGATGAGTGACAAAATAGTGAGGTTAGTATTTTTAAGTCGAGAAACACCTTATAAGTCACTATTTTAGCTTTATCTCTGTATATCTACTATTTGTAATAGTAGAAGAATTATTATAAGTTTTGTCCGTGGATGTAACCCAAAGTTAAGGGTGAACCACATTAAATATTTTATATCTATTTTGCTCAATTTATTTTTCCTTTTCAAAAAATATACTCGCTACGCCCAACAAGTGATATCAGAGATATGTTTTCATTGAAGGTATTTTTTGAAAAGAAGCACGTCACGGGGAAGGAAAAATTATAATGAATTTTTTGGTGTAATCTATTCGAAAAGTTGACGTAAAACGACAAAAGTGATGAATAGTACTCTAAAGTTTTTTTTCAAGAAATTTGCAAAGTGAGTAGTAATAATAACTGGATCTTACAATACTATTTGCGATATTATTCACAAATTACTATTTATCATATCACACGGTACTATTTCAGTAGAGTTCGACGATACTATTTTGGTAAATACTATTCACAAGTTACTATTTATCGGATCCCGCGATACTATTCTAATGGAGTTCGACAATGATATTCCGATGAGCACTATTTACAAGTTATTATTTACCGGGCCCTATGTTGAAAATTTAGAAGATATCTTTTATATCAAATTTTGACGTTCTGATTTCATCTTAGAGGTCAATTTTCTCAAATTTAGCAAATAAAGGTGAAAAGGAGTAAAATGATCAATCTAAACGATATTAATTACTATATATGGCGAACTAAGATGAAGGATCTCTTCATGATTACAAAAATGCATTTGCCGATGTTTTCGACAACTAAACCGGAGGAGATGTCCAACGAAAATCGGAAGTTTGAGCATGAATGAGCGTGTGGTTATATTCAACAGTTTGTTGATATTAATGTGTATAATCACATTTATAACGAGACTCATGTAAGAACATTGTGGAATAAGTTGAAGCAGTTGTATGCTTCAAAGACCAGTAACAACAAATTGTTTTATCTAAAAAAATTGAAGTAGGTAAAATACCAGGAGGGTACTTCTGTAGCTGATCATTTAAACAATATGGAAGGGATAGTTGATCAATTATCAAAGATGGGCATAACATTTGACGACAAGGTGATTGCTCTAATGATGCTAGCTTTATTACCAGAGTCTTGGGAGACTTTGAAGGTGTCTTTGACAAATACTACACTAAATGACGTATTAAATATGAAGTTTGTGAAAAATAGTATACTAAATGAAGAGATGAGACGTAAATCACAGTATGTAGCCTCTTCATCACATTCAGATGTTTTGCTTACAGAAAATAGATGAAAGGAGTCAATCCAAATGTCCAAAGTCCAGAAACAAGAGCAAAGGAAAGTCAAACAAATATGTAAATGCGGAATGTCATTACTGCAAGAAGAAATGCCACATTATGAAATGTTGTCGAAAGTTGAAGAAGGAAAAAGGAAAAACTGTGAAAAAAGAAGAAAGCAGTGATGATGAATAAAGTAACATTGTTGATGCATTCAACCTTGTTATTGATACTGAGATAGTCAGCTTGGTGTCGCAAGAAACAAGTTTGATAGTTGACAGTGGAGCTCCTATTCATGTTACATTTCACAGACAATTTTTCTCATCTTACATACCTGAGAATTATGGCATTGTTAAGATGGCAAATAGAAATCTGTCAAATGTTGTTGGCAAAAGAGATGTTTCTTTAGAGATAGCGAATGGTTTAAGACTGTTGCTGAAAGATGTCAGGTACATTTCTGATATGCGTCTAAACTTGATTTCTATAAATAAGCTAGATAATGGAGGTTTTTAAAATACTTTTGAAAACGGAAAATGGAAGCTTCATAGGGGCTCCTTAGTAGTGGCCAGAGGTTAAATACACTCAACACTGTATATGATGCAGGCAAAGCTCTCAAGTGATGTTGTCAATACAATGGAGAATGATAATACAGTTGATTTATGGCATAAAAGACTAGGCCACATTGGTGAGAAAGGGATGAATCAGTTTGTAAAAGGGAATATATTATCTGGTTTAAATCAGATACATAAGAAGAAATGTGTAGATTGTCTAGCAGGGAAACAAAACAGGGTTTCTTTCTAGAGTTCTCCTCCATTCAGAATAAAGAATGTTCGAGATCTGATTCACTCAGATTTGTGTGGACTATTGCCAAAATCACTTGGTAATGCACAATACTTTGTGACTTTTATTGATGATCGTTTTAGGAAAACGTGAGCCTATACTCTAAAGGCTAAAGATCAAGTGCTGGATATGTTCAAACAATTTCACGCCTCAGTTGAGAGACAAAATGAGAAGAAGCTGAAGTGCATTCGGACAAACAATGACAAAGAGTACATCAGATTATTTGATACTTACTATAAAAACATAGTATTCAACATCAAATGACACTACCAAAAATATCGTAATTGAATGACGTAGCTAAAAGGATGAACAAGACTTTGATGGAAAGAGTCAGATGTCTATTTTCACATTCAAAGTTGCCTAAGGCAATTTGGGATGAAGCTTGACTTGCAACTGTGTATGCATTAAATCGTTCACCATGTGTTCCTCTCCAGTATGAAGTTTCAGAAAAGGTGTGGTCAGGAAATGATGTTTCCTATGATTATTTGTGGGTCTTTGGTTGTAAGGTCTTTGTCTATATTCCTAAAAATAAAAGGAAAAAGCTTGATGTCAAGACACGACAGTGTGTATTCATTGGCCATGATCAAGATTAATTTGCCTATACGTTTTATGATCCGGTGCAGAAAAGACTTATTAGGAGTCGTGATGCTATGTTTGTTGAAGATGAAACTATTGAAGATGTCAACAAAGTGGAGAAGGAAATTTCAAGCTCTGATAATGACTCAACAAGCTTCCGATTGAATCCTCCAATAGCGGTGCTTAGACAAGTTGGAAGCTGATAATGTAGATGTCCCCAGTGAACTGAACCAGAGGATGATGATGTTATTCACATTCAACTACCAGCACCTGAAGATTCTCTAGTCTCATTATGAAGATCTAGTAGAAATAGACAACCATATGCTAGATGTTGATCAGTATGTAATGTTAACTAACGAGGGAGAAGGCAAAAGAGCACTTAAGAAGAAATTTGTGTTCAGAATCAAGTATGAAGAAAATAAAAACCATCCTCGATTTAAAGCAAGATTAATAGTCAAAGTATTCAGGCAAAAGAAGGGTATTGACTTTGACGAGATATTTTTACCGATGATGAAAATGACATCCATACGTATAATGCTAGGGCTATCCGCAATTTTTAATCTGGAGGTTGAACAAATGAATGTCAAAACTGCCTTCCTACATGGGGATTTGGAAGAAGAGATATACATGGAGCAGCTAGAGGGTTTCATAAAAAAAGGGAAAGAAGACTATGGTTTGTAGACTAAAGAAGAATCTATATGGTCTAAAATAGGCACCAAGACAGTGGTATAAGAAGTTCAAGTTTGTTATGAGAAAGCAAAGCTACAAGAAGACTAATTCAGATCATTGTGTATTTGTGAAGAAATTTTCTTATGATGATTTCATTATTTTATTGCTCTATGTGGATGACATGTTGATTGTTGTTAAGAATGTTTCTAAAATCAACAATCTGAAGAAACAACATGATAAGTCTTTTACCATAAAAGACTTGGGATTAGCAAAGCAGATTCTTGACATGTAGACTATCAAAGACAGAAGTGCCAAAAAACTATGGTTGTCATAAGAAAAATATATTGATAAAGTACTTCAGAGATTCAAACTGGACAAAGCTAAAACTGTTAGTTGTCCTCTTGCTAATCACTTTAAATTGAGTTTTAAAAAGTACCCTTTTACAGATGAAGAGAAGAAAGAAATGTCTAGAACTCCATATGCTTCAGCAGTTAGAAGTTTAATGTATGTCAGGTTTGTACACGACCATATATTACTCATACAGTTGGTATTGTGAATCGTTTCCTTTCAAATCCTAAAAGGAACATTAGGCTGTAGTTAAGTAGATTCTTAGGTATCTTCGAGGGTTATCCAAAATATATTTATATTTTGAAAGAGCAAAACCTGTGTTAGCTAGTTACACAGATGCATCTATGATTGGAGATGTTGACTCGAGAAAGTCTACATCAGATTACTTGATTACTTTTGTAGGAGGAACTGTGGTATAACAGTCAAAGTTACAAAAGTGTGTTACATTTTCTATAACTGAAGCGAAATTTATTGCAGCAACGGAAGTCTGTAAAGAGTTGCTATAGATGAAGAAGTTCTTTAATGAACTTGTTATCAAGCAAGAACAATATCAACTGTTTTGTGACAGTCAGAGCGCTATTCACCTTAGTAAGAATGCCTCTTTTCACTCACAATCAAAACACATTGATATGAGATATCACTGGATTAGAGATGTGATGGAAATGAAATAATTATTGTTAGAAAAGATCCATACTAATGAAAATGGATCAAACAAGTTAACTAGGATTCTATCAAAAGACAAGTTCAAGCATTGTCGATCAGTAGTAGGCATGAAAGAGCCCTCCGTGTAATCGGGAGGGGGAGATTTGTTAGATATGAGTCCCTCACATAAAAGAACACCAATTTTTTCAACAAATGCGACACCAATTTCGGTGCTGCATTAGTTGAAAAAGAAAAGAAGACAACCGCTTTTATAACTATCTCACGCAGTGGAGTGCCTATATAAAGCACTCTCTACTTCATACATACACACAACAAAAGCATAAAAGAAAACTAGAGCAAAGCAACGCTCTGATGTTAGGAAATATTTTCTTAAAGGAATTGTGAGTAACAAAATAGTGAAGTTAGTATCTTTAAGTCGGGAAACATCTTGTGAGCTACTAGTTTGGTTTTATCTCTATATACCTACTATTGTAATAGTAGAAGAACTATTTTGAGTTTTGTTTCTTGACGTAGCCCAAAGTTAAGGGTGAACCACGTTAAATATTTTGTGTCCATTTTATTTATTTTATTTTTTCTTTTAAAAAAATACACCCGTTGCACCTAACGAACGGATATCGCAACGAAAGGCTGGTTATTAAGACAAACAAATCAAGGTTTGCAATGCTATATTTAAAAGTTTGCCAAAGAGACAACTAAACCCTAATAAGAAATATGCTAGCTAAGAGTGTTTTAAGCATTAATTGTGACCTAAATTTGTGAACCTCCACCTATTCAGCTTCGATTTGGAAAAGCTAACAAGTATATAAGCAACACAAGTATCATGAAATTCGCTGGGAAGTTCTACACCACTTCCGAAAGCCACATTCCTCAAGAAATCGACATCTTCACGCTTGAAACTTTGGGCAATTGGACAGTAAATGGAGCTTGGAATCGACCTTTCACCAGTCACCCAAAGGTTGTTGTCCTTTTAAGAACACAAGTAATTAAATTGCTGTGTATTCCTAAATCATTTTGTACCTGTCACAGAAAGCTCCAGGAACAGGGGAACTTGTCACAATGGGGATACACCCTTTCAAACCTTTCATTGAAGTGGGAGTAATTTCCGGTATGTGAACCAACTGGAAATATTTATGTGAAAAATGTGCATAACAAAGCTTCTAAGGGTGCTAATTTATAACTTCCAATATATAGCTGATGGGAAGAGATTGATTCACAAAGCGGACCTCAAATTCCATAGATGCACTCTCTGTCATGATATAGGCGTTACACGGAGGTTAGTGATGGTTCGGTGTCATTGAAAATAATATAATAATGGAAATAACATTTTGGGAAATCATATTTCATAAGAATATTGATCAAGTATGTTTTGCAGGTATAATGTGATATTGGATTTTCCATTAACTATAGACATAAATCGACTTCTTGCCGGAGGCCCGTAAGTATAGAGTCACTTTTATATGTATACATAAATACACACATATCCTTTTAGTTTTAGACTTATTCATCAGCAGAAGATTTTCAGTGTGATATATTATAGTTAATGAATTCTCTAAGCTGTGTTTAACGCATAGATTGACAAAATATGACAAAGAAGATTATGCAAGGATTGGTATTATGCCTCGTTATGGTGATGGAGACTCAGTCCGATGGTTTAAGGTGGAGACAAGTTCAGTGTTTCACATTTTTAATTGCTTTGAGGATGGTAATGAAGTAAGTATCCTGAAAATTTCAAGCAACAGGTATATATAAATACATGCATTAAAATCTATAAAATATGACAACAGGTAGTAGTTTGGGGTTGCAAAGCTCGTGATTCAATAATCCCAGGGCCTGACATGGGATGGAACAAATCTGAATGGTTTTCAAGAAGGTTCAAGCACATAGAATCGGTTGACGAAAATACGAATCCTGAAGACGGGTTACTTTTTGCTCGTTGCTGCGAGTGGAGGCTAAACATGGAAACGGGGGAAACTAAGGAAAATTATCTAACTGGAACAGAATTTTCCATGGAATTTCCATTCATCAACGAAGAGTTGACAGGCGTTGGAAACAAATATGGCTACGCACAACTTATTGATTCGGATGCTAGCTCTCAGTCAGGTGATCCATCAGAAAAAGGACTTCTTTGACCGGTAATTTTAATTTTGACACAGCAGTCTTACAAATTTATTGATTTCAGGCATGGCAAAATATGGTGGTTTAGCCAAATTACACTTCGAAAAACGGGAGATAAAGTCGACGAACACTTTGGTAGATAAGTTATTCAATGCTGTTTTCGATACCCTTTTTCTGTTTTCTCCACGTCCAGACGTCGGTTAAGTGAGATTTGATTCATTGAAGCAGACAGAGAGTCCATTTGGAGAGCATATAAAGGTGGAGTATCATAAGCTCGAAACGAACACATTCTGCACTGGAGCTACCTTTGTTCCAAGGCAAGGGGGCCTCGAAGAAGATTACGGTTGGGTCGTCACTTTTGTTCATAATGAAAATACCAACATTTCTAAAGTGAGTCAAATTTGACAGCTATAAGTCTTGAAATATAGAAGCTAGTTTTATTGATTTTTCTCAATTTTTGTTTCTTGGTTTTCAGGTTTATATAATTGACGCGAAAAACTTTGTAAGTGAACCAGTGGCCAAAATCACACTACCTGCCAGAGTCCCTTACGGTTTCCATGGAGCTTTTTTTCCAATAGCATTCCAAGATATCGAAGGTTCATGAATTCTGTTATACCAACCTGTCCTAAACATTTGTTGTTAGAACTGTATCCATTAAAAAGAAACATGATGGGCTTTATGTAGAGTATATACTAATATATTCATTTACTTGCATGTCCGTTTCGTAAAGAGAAGTTGAACATATTCCTTTCAATCACCGCCATACTGGGACTAGAATCGCAGTAGTTCAGACAATAACATTTTGAATCGTTAAGGGTTGAGTGATCTAACTATTATAACCTAGATTTAATGGGCGCCACCCTACTCAGACTAGAATGCTAGAAGTTAAAACGATAATATTTAGAATCGTTAAGACTTAAAGAGTTGGGTTACCTAACTATTATAAACGAGATTTAATAGGCGGGTTAATAAATCTAGTTTATAATAGGTTAGTTTAGGCCCTGTTTGTTTTGTTTTGTTTTGTTTTTTTTCTCGTTTCTTGTTATGGTTTGTATAAAAAATGAAACTCCCGCTTAAAACACATTTAGTTCTTTATTGTTTTATTATGATGTTTTCAAAAATAAAAAAACTGCAATCGTTTCATGAAAACGGAAAAATTATATTTCTGTAATTTTTCATAACAAAAAATATGCGTTTTCTAACACACAAAAATCTGTTGTTTTTTCACCAAAACTAGTTTTCTCTTTGTGTCAGACTTTAGCATCTTCAGAGTCTTGCTGCAATTTTTTTGTCAGTTGATCCAAGTTTATATTTATTTCTGTTGCTTGTTATTGTACTGTATCGTTATTATTCTGTTTCACATATTTCTTATCAGAGTGTGCTTTTGTATCTCTTGTTATTCATTGTATTTGTTTCCACGATTTCTCTTATCTTTTTACTGCTAGAATGATAAGTTGTTTCAATTAAATGCAAAGGTGGTTATAGTAGTGGGTGGTTGATGATGGTTTTTTGAAAAAAAATTCATCAAAAAAAGGACAAGGCACTAACAGGTTGATAAAAAAATTGTGCATAATATTTTTGGATCCTAGCATTGTGGGGTTGGTAATGAATCAGTGCCGGTTCAGGTGCCAGTGCGTAACACTTTACTCCTTACAAGCTGACCTGGTGGGAGCGGAGATTAGTCTGAAAGTTGATGACTTAAAGACGCTTTTTTATAATTAAGACCCTTTTAAGACACCTCGTGGGTTAACAAAAAAAAAAAAAAGACGGTATCTTATACTTAAAACCGATGATAGGAACTAGAGACACTTCTATTTTTGTGGTAGAATTCTCAATATATTACATTCTTAAAATGTCATTTATTCTTCTTAGTGATTAATAATTATTTCTACATGGAATAATGATTACAATTTAAATATTTAGTTGTCTGATGGATAAAGATAGTATCTTATACCTAAATCAGTGATACGAACTAAAGACACTTCTATTTTTGTCTATATACTTACAAGAAGTCTTCAAATTACTATATTTTTAGGAACTAAGTTTATATTAATCACTTATTATTCAATAATGTTATGAATATCATCCTATTAAACTCTAAGTAAACAGAATCACTAACTTTTAGATAAACTTAAGGGACAAATGTTTTCGATCGAAGCTCAGGATTAAAGTTGAAATAATCCTTCGACCCGTCTGGAGACCAATAAATAAATAAACTGTTTAACGTTTGGAAGGATTGACAGGCCAATTTAATTAACTTTTCCTCTCCATGAAGAAGAGTCTTACAGATATTTAAATTAACAAAACTCTTTTCATAAGTTAATAATTATGTCAATTTAAATAGGATGTTTTTCATATATGAAAACGCTACAGAACGTTAGAAGCCAATTTAAATGTTGATAAAAATTTTTAAAACTAAAATTTGCTTTCTTTACCCTTTCACCTTCCGTGCCGATAACGTGTGGGAAAGTGATTAAAGTTGGCCATTGCTTGCTCAAAATCAGCTCATAAACCTCCTCTGATATAATTTCAGAAGGCAGGTTCACAACTTCAAGTTGCTAAAATCAATCGTCTAACAGCGACCCCACTCACCATAAGACGATCGCAATTTCAAGAAAAGGAACCTCGGTAAAGCACTAGACGTATGAGCAGAAGAATAGATTAGAAAAAAGTGGTGCACATAGAATAAAACCTTGTACTGGTATTATTGGGTGCTGTCTCACAACAGGCAAAACCACAAGAAGGCCAGCATCCGTTTTCAGTTTGACCAAAGTTCCTAGATCCACATTTTCCATATAAATTGGGTTCCCTCAATGGACACTTCAACAAGCCAATTTCTCTCTATTACATAGTGGTTTTAGAGATTGATTCCCACGAGTAATCAAAACTTTTGGTCAATGTTGTTATAAACCAGGGGGTTTGAGAAATGGAGCAAAGCCAAAGATCCCGTCAACATCCACAGGAACTCTTAGGGCTTGTTTGAGAATCTCTGGCGCTTTTGTCTTGCCTATCCAAGTGTTGAACCACGGACCTCCTCCAACTTCTACCGCTGCCATGTCACTTGTAACATCCAATATTACCTTCACATGTAAGGATATCATATGAAATTTATTTTGTTGAAAATTGAATCAACAGGATCAACTTCATTTTCTTAAAAAAACAAAGGAAAAGTATCCATTTAGAAATTCAGATCATGAAAGGAAAAACATGGAAAAGTTATCCTTCCATTAGGTAGCAGCCATTTATTAAGCATATATGTTCGTCCACAGTTTAAGAGTCTTACATGCTGAGACAGAAGAAAGCAGCACATAATAATCAATAGATAACGGGAAATTAAAAGCACACTTTTAAATAAAACTGCAGAATGTTTATAGTCCTCCTAGAACAGAGATCCAGACCGGGATTTGCAATGGAATAAAAAATAGGCAAGATTTCTCGAGGAGGAGATGGCAGGCAACCAGAGATGAAGATGGCATAAGCTTCTCTTTCAAAAGGTTACTCTAAGGTATTAACACATAACATGAGAAAATTCTATAAGGCAACGCCTT
Organism: Erythroxylum brevipes; assembly: GCA_027479065.1. NCBI lineage: Eukaryota > Viridiplantae > Streptophyta > Magnoliopsida > Malpighiales > Erythroxylaceae > Erythroxylum > Erythroxylum brevipes. Next base: position 13,199,077 of record JANIHY010000001.1, read on the forward strand.
TAGATACACCAATGTAATGAATTAGCATTTGATCTGGTAACTCAAGGGATTAAGACATATAAATGAGACAATTCTATAAAAACATCCCCAGCATCCAAGCTCCAACCAAGTCACTTTAGTTGTTGGCCTTCACCAAGTAAATTGTACTTTCTTCATACAATCACTACAAGGTGCCATGATGATGCTGAAATTACAAATAAAATGCCTGCAGAATGTTGCTAGATTATGAAAACTTCGTGTCTCATGCAGATCCTTTGAAATAGGCCAATCAATGATAGACTTAATTTTATCAGGATCCGTCTCCACTCCATGTAAGGACAATAAAACTCAGAAATACAACACTTGATTGCATGAAAGAATACTTCTTTTAAGTTAATATAAAGTTTCTTTTGCCTCAAAACTCTCAATACTTGTCGTAGATATAATAGGTGGTCTTTTTTAGTTTTACTTACATTAATATATCATCAAAATATATCATTAAAAATCTGCCCATAAATGGTCGAAATACTTTATTCATCACACTCATAAAAATGTTAAGTGCATTAGACTCGAATAACATCACCAACCATTCATAAAGTCCCTTATTAGTCTTGAAAGTCATTTTCCATTCATCCCCAAGTCTAATTCTAATTTGATAGTACTCACTTCATAACTCTATCTTGATAAAGATAGTAGCTCCAGTCAATACATCTTAACATGTTAATAAGGCGAAGTATTGGAAATTTATACCTTACTGTCATCTTATTCATTGCCCAGACAATCAATAGACTTTGCCAGCTTCCATCCTTATTAGGAGTCAATACTGTTCGAACTACGCACAAACTAAAACTTTCTTGAATAAATCTTTTTTTTAGCAACTCATCTACTTGTCTCTTCAGCTCTTCATTTTCAATAGGATTCAAACAATAGGCCGGAAGATTGGGTAGAGTAGATCCAAGTACCAAGTCAATAACATGTTGAAATATATAATAAAGGAGGTAATTCACCTGGTAAATAATCCATGTAAGGTCTGAAAAATCAGCTAACAACTCACCCACTTCTTTTGGTAAGGGATATTTCAAATACTGCTTTGGTTACTTCTCTCACTAATATTGCAAACACAATTCTCTTCTCCTTGTTAACAGCTTCAAATTCTCTCTCCTATATTAAGAGGCTTCTTCTTGCATTTATAGCTATCATGTTATTTCCTGTTTATTTGTCTAACTTAACTACCTCCATAGACATCAAACTTATCTTCTTTCCATGAAATATAAACTGATAGGTGATAGCTTTTCCTTGCACATCTCACTCATAAAGCCATGGTCAACCAAGTAAACTATGAGATACTTTTATAAGAATGACATCACACCAAGTAGAGTCTTCATATATTCCTTCCTTGAAAGACACTAAGCACCTTTGAGTGACCGATATAGCACTATCATTCATCTAAGCAACTTTATAGGGATGTAGATGTTTCACCACAAATAAATTCAATTGCTTCACTATGTTTCCCGATTATACATTCATATTACTTCCATCAATAATAAGCTTGCATATATAGGACAAATAGAAGTATTAACTAGTAGCCAAAAATCATCGATATTAGATTTTTGGAATATCAAGTTTTGAGGCTGAATTTTGACAATAAATGTTGAAATTTCAGATTTGATATAGTTAGATTTTTTAGGGCTTGATTCCTGTAAATTTAGGCTTAGAATTTCAAGATTTAACATGGTTGGAATTTATGTTTAAAATGGCTAAAATCTAGGTTAACTTTGCTAGAATTTAGTGAGGAACACAAACAATGAAGGGTAGAAAACTAGGAATCACTCATAGGGTCTAAAAATCACTCTTAGACGAAAACATCACACCTAGTTAAAAACTCAAGTTTGTAGAAAATTTCAGATTATGATTTTTAAAGGATTAAGTATACACATATTTAAAGAGAAGTTATTAAAACCCTTATTCTAGTAGGAAAGGGTTCATAACAAATTTAAATCTTATTCTAATAAAAATTCTATAGATTTAAGTCCTAAACAACTAGGATAATATATCTAAATAGAACAACATATTTAACTCACCACTACTTCTTATGTAATAAGAAATCCCAATATAATCTAAACTTCAACACTTATTCTTGTTATCAACTCAATTATCAATCCTCATCCCGTCAAATTAAGGTTTATAGTTGACTAATTTTATCTCTTTTATTTTTTCTATAGACTTTAAGTTCTTTTGCATTAAGTCTCCCCAGCTTGTTTGAAGTCATCTTCGATATAGAATGTGACAAATATTGATCATATAAATGTGGATTCAACTTCTCCCCCAACTAACGACATTTTAGTTGCTTCATTTCCATCAGCCACGTGAGCCTGATCCCTTATCACTAAGCCGCCTCATTTTCCACGACTCTGATTAGGCCTTCCATGTAATTTCCAGCAGGTTTCTCGGGTATGTCTTGATTTTACATAATAATTACAATGTAAGTGATCCTTATTAGATGAGGTATTTGTAGGTTTCAACTTTTCAGTAGAACTTGCTAGTAATCCTGCTTTTCAATGATAGGTGTACGTAGCATAATATTTTGCCTACTTTCTTCTTGCTGTACTAGAGAATGTGCAAGCTGAATAGAAGAAAAAGGATCTTTTCTAAGTATTGTACCTCATATATGATCATACTCTATGTTAAGACCTGCAAAAAAATCAAATGCCCGATCTTCGTCTATCATTCTTCGGAATCTAGCAGCGTCTTTTGAGCATTCTGCTTGAAAGTCCTTCATGCTTTTTTCCTCACCAAAACTTTTTCTTACCTTTTCGAACAATCTTTTGCAGGAATTATCCTTTCC
>JANIHY010000001.1:13218942-13231941 GCA_027479065.1 Erythroxylum brevipes
AAATCAAAGATTTAGGTTCTCTCAAATATTTCCTAGGAATGGAAGTAGCAAGATCAAAAAGGGGGATTGTTGTTAGCCAAAGAAAGTATGTACTAGATTTGTTGAAAGAGACAGGGATGAGTGGATGTAAACCGGTAGATACACTAGTGGATCCAATTGTGAAACTAGGAAATAGCAAAGGAGGATGCCCAATGGATACAACAAGATATTAGAAGCTGGTAGGTAAGTTAATTTATTTATCTCACACTCGACCAGACATAACTTTCGCAGTCAACCTTGTGAGTTAATTTATGCACTCACCTACAAAGGAACACCTTGAGGCTACCTATCGTATTCTACAACATCTGAATAAATCTCCAGGAAAAAGCCTATGTTTTAGATAAAATAATCAATTTAGGATCGAAATCTACACTGATGCAAATTGGGCTGGGTCCTCTATTGATCAAAGATCAACAATGGGATACTGTTCCTACGTGTGGGGTAATTTGGTAACTTGGAGAAGAAAAAAATAGTGTAGTAGCAAGAGGTAGGGCTGAGGTTGAATATAGCAATGGCCAATGGTGTTTGTGAACTACTATGGCTACAGCTGATATTAAAAGAGTTAAAGTTGCCTTTAGAGACTCCTATGAAGTTACAAAGCCGCAATCAATATAGCAAATAACCCAGTGCAACATGATCGAACTAAACACGTTGAAGTTGATCAACGTTTTATCAAAGAGAAGCTAAAAGGAGGATTAATCTATATACCATTTGTTCCAACAAAACAACAAACAACAAATATCCTCACAAAGGGACTGAGCAAGCCATCATTTGACTTCCTTATTAGCAAGTTAGGTTTGCATGATATCTATGCACCAACTTGAGGGGGAGTGTTAGAAAATAAAAGATTTAATTTGATTTCCTTTCCCAATTTCTAGTTGTTTCTATTTTGTGAATAAAGGGCCCGAATCCCTAAATTGGGCTTAAGGATCATTAGAAATAAGGTAATGCATATTTTAGTTACTATATTTAGATTATTTCTGTTTTTATTAGTCTTTTCCAAGGGTACAAAGTACCTTATAAATTCAATGTATTCTATCATAGATATATATGAGAGAGAATAAAGTTTTCCTCAAAAATCCTACAATTGGCATAATACTAGTTTAAAGCATTCATGCAAAAAGAAAATAAAGGTTCAATTGAGAGAGCCAAAGAACCAACTCCATAGGGCTTCTCAAGAGATCCTGCTGACAAAACTAGATAGAAAACCAAAAATGAGGTTTTTTTAATTCTCTACCTTTATCACTTAACTAATACATCTTAAATAGGAAAAAATACAACCAAAAAAACATAGAATCCCTAATAACCTACAGCATCCTAACTATTTAAGCGTTGATTTATCTTATATTGAATCTAGGATTAGATATTCCTATTTTATTGGGATCATCATCTACCAAATATCAACATCCCTAATTTATCAACACTCCCCCTCAAGTTGGAGCAAAGATGTATATCATGCCCGAATTGCTAACTTGAAATTCAAATGGTTGCCTTAACAATCCTTTAGTGAATACACCTGCAACTTGTTGCATAGTAGGAATGAATGGATTACAGATTATTCTTGCTTCAAGTTTTTCCTTTATATAGCGCTCATTACTTTCAACATGTTTCGCCTTATCATGAAGAACAAAATTTTGGGCAATACTAATGGCTAGTTTATTATCACAATACAATTTCATACAAAAACTCACTAGAATTTGAAGATCTTCCAAACACTCTTGTAGCCATAAAACTTCACATACACCTTGAATCATTGATCTAAACTATACTTCAACACTGGTCCTAGCAACTACACCTTGTTTGTTACATCTCCATGTAACTAAGTTGCCCGAAAGGAATGTACAATACCCAAAAGTCAATCTCCTATCAGTAGTTGATCCTACGTGGTTTGCATTAGTATACACCTCCATTTCTGTATTTCCTTTTTTTTTAAAGCCCTTTGCTAGGAGTGCTCTTTAAATATCAAAGGATCTTATATACAGGTTCAAGATAATCCCCGTATGGGGAAAGCATAAACTAAATAACCATACTTACAGCAAAGGCAATATCAAGCTGTATCTGAGACAAGAAAATCAGTCGCTCCATCTGGTACCTCCTTGTATCTATTGGAATCCCATCTTTAACATCTCCAGGAGTGTATGAAGGCTTGCATCCACTCATTCTAGTCTCCTTTAAGGGATTTAAAATATACTTCCATTATGAGACCACAATTCTCTTCTTTTATCTTGCCACTTCCATTCTAAGAAGTATCTTAGTTGGCCTAAATCCTTAATTTCGACCTCCTTGGCTAGATATTTCCCCCTTTAAATATGTTAAATACATAATCTTTAGGAACTAAAATATAATAGGAATCTGCTAACTTATTATCCTACTAAAAGTAGACTTCCTAAATAAGATAACTACTATAGAACATATGAAAACTTCCTAATCAACTGCTACCATCAACTCCTAACTACTCTCCTTATATATAGAATGCATCTTGCATATCAAATTCCCAAGAAAAAACCATAAGACATCTCATTGTAGGAGGAAAAATAGGAAACAGTCTCCTAGAAAAAGAATCAATCTCCTAGGACTCCATATTCTCCTAGGATAGGAAAACAATATCCTAAAATTCCATACTCTCCTACAAAAGGAAAACAGTATCCAAGGATTCCATGCTCTCCTAGGGAAGGAAGACAATCTCATAGGATCCCACAACCTTTAGGATATCAAGAAGTCAACTTTTCTAAAATGGTATACAGCTACAATACAACTCAACACAAAGTATCAAGAATCTTGCAAGGATTAACGTTATGCACAAAGCAAAGTGATTCTAATGCCTAATCATAAGTAAAACCAAAAAGAGGAAAGCATGAAGGGTGATAAATCTTCATTAAGGATAACTTCTTACCACCTTGAATTTTTCTATTCGCAAAAAAAAATACTAACTGACCCAAAAGTAAAAAAAATGAATATTTAAACAAGGTTATAACCACAAAGTACAAGTATTTACTAAATAGTGCAAAAAGATTCCTAAAAGATATAAACAGGGGAATAGTTTATACCTGTTGAAAGTCCGCCTGCCATGCATATTTGCCAATGGGGTTCAAATACAGGAAAAGCTGCAAGCCATCCAGCTGTAGATTTTTGTCTAGACTCAATATCTCCCCATCCATAAATGGGTCGAGTGTTATACTCCCAACGTGCAGATTTCACAGTATCCACATAATTTGACCTATTAATAAAAGCCAAAAATAAGGTCTAGTTTTTATCCACAACCCATAGCTTAGGTACTTTAATCACTAAAATAGCTTCAAAACCTAAAGATTTAATCTAGAATATATATGTCAAGAGTAGTTCTGATATTACCATATTCTAAAGTCTTCCAACATAATATAATACATTGTATAAATAAACAAAAAAGCAAGCCACAAATTTTTCCTTAGTTCAATTTAAAGTTTGAGTCATAACCAAGGACCATGTCGAAGTTCATGAAAAGAATCAAAATTGAAGACGTACAAAGTTTTGCAATATGTGAAGGTCCTTGGATAAATTTATAGATTATCCATCATACATATAATATACATCACTTTCAAGAATATATTATCAAGGTTATATTTGTAATTGTAAATTTAACAAACTCATATATATAATAACAATGGTGAACAATAAGATAGTTGATTCACCTATTTTCATCACATGTTCGAAACCAAAACCCTACATGTAAACTCAAAAGATTGACAAAGTACTAGTTCATTCATCCTCTTAGTTATGCAACCTAGCAAGCTTGTTAATAAGAACAACATCAAACTAGGCAACTATCTCTCTCTTATTTCTTTCCTTTTCGTGATTGAAATAGTATGAGAAATCCCATAGGATCATAGCTTATTACAAGAGACGCTAAACATCAATACCATGGGCCAACGGATTCGTGGTGATAAGGAAACAATTTCAACACAGTAAGTCTTGTTGTACATCACCAAAACTTCAAGTTCTTTGAAATTGGGCACCAAAGTGTACTTCCTATCCAGAGAAGAATCGAAGCATATGCTTGGACAAAGAGATTCTCACTATCCTGGTCAAAGTTGAAATAAACTCAAGTGCAATAAGCACTGGAAAAGAGTTTTTGAAGCTAAAGGTCGCAACTAAGACCAAGGCAACTTTCAATGACAAATTAGATCAATGCCAAGGCCAACTAGAAAAAGTGTAGAGTTGATTAGATGCTTTACAAGTGACGTATTATGCTAATGACAAGGCCAACAAAAAGGAGTACATATCTAATGAGATGCTTTAGAGATGCATGAGAACACTCTTGATAAGGGCGATGATGAACTTACCAAGAAAAGAGAAGAGGGATTAATAGAGAACAAAATTTGTGTTGATAGTACAATTTATTGATGAATATTACGAGCCTAGACACATTGATACAATTGTGACTCTAGTCAAGCTCGATGGGAAACAATAAAGCAAACATAGGGGAAGTCTTTTGAGCAAAATAAGGGCTAGTGCAAGTGGCAGTCAACAACAAAGGTGACACCAAGAGTGATTCTAACAACGGTGGGTTGGAAATAAGTTAGGGATTTATGCTATAATATCATGTTAAAGTGTGTGAATATGTTGTTAAAACAGTCACCATGATCATATTGAATATACAAGAGGACACAATACATGGTAAATAAAAATAACTTCCTATAGTATACAAATATAATATATTACCAATACAATTAACAAAACTATTAGTTTTTTCTTTTAAATTAAGCCAATTCAACCGCCTTTGATCATGATTATCTTTTTTCAAAAACCTAAACATTCCTAGATATATGGACACAACTAATGTTAATGGAGAAACTATGTCTAGCAACAACTCTATGAATGGAATTCTGGATGGTAATCTCAGCATCAAAACTATGGTTATAAGAAATAAGATTGAAGTTACCTGCCATCATCACAAATAAAACCTTGATGCCAAAATGGGCTGACTTGGAAGCCTTCTTGAACTCTTTTATTAAATTCCTAGATAAACAAAGAAAAAGTAACTTTCAATTTAGTTCGTTATAGATAATTAATACAGTTATAATGGATCGAGAAAAGAGCCATAAGGAGTCAGCTAATAGATATAGATAGAGACAAAATAAAATAAGAAAACAATAGCATCATAGTCAATCATATAAGAACAACAAAAATGAAATTGCCACCATTGTTTCCACTGTACAAAGATGATCATGGAAGTGTAAGAAAATTCTATTAATATCCCAATTAGATTAGTATAATGTATAGGCTTAAACAATCATATGGTGATCAAGGCCAGCGTAATTTATAGAGCCCAGAAAAATGATATGTTAATTTGGAATAGCAAAAATATGCAATAATTCTTGGATTTGGATTAAAACAAAGCACCGACCAAATTGTCCAAGTCAACTTTCTTTCTCAACAATCAACATGTTATGTAACGTTGCCCATAGAGACCATTAATGCCTATAATTCCAATTTTACATCTATGTGAAGTGGACCTCTAAGAAAAAAACCAATATAGTGTAGCCAACTTCCTATTTGAGATCATCTCATTGGCTACTATATAACAAGGTTTAGTACACAAAAACCAATAGAATATGCAATTTTATGTTGTTGAGAAATTATGAGAAGAATAAACAAGACAAAATTAAGAACTCAGAATGAAGCGTGATTTTGATATTGTTTCCTTATATGTGAACATCTTGGTGTATGTAGGTTTTTATATGTGAGTAGCACGATATTCTTTATTACTTAAATTCAGTTTTAGTTATGAAACTCTTTTTTCCCAATAAGGACTGCAAAAAATGGGTCTTATTTCTAGAATCAAACATTTCCCCTTAGGAGCATGTTTTCTTTTCTTTCTTTCTTTCTTTCTTTTTTTTTTTTTTGAGTGTGGATTAGTTGTACCTTATCATTTTCATCTTAGAAATATTGGATCTAATAGATGAAATAAAAGAGATAGCAAAGTACATAAACAAACTTCTATAATCACCTTAGTGGTGTTGTTGAGTTATACAGACTAAGAATCCAGAATTCTAAAAAATGATGAACACAAAAAAAAGTGATTTTAACCAAAAGAGGAACAAAAACATGAATTCAACATGCACATTCAAATAATGCATATGAACCTTGGGAGTGACCTCCTTGTTTGGAGGCTGCATGCCTTTCTGAGCCACAAAAGTATTTCCCAAAATCAATTCATGCCTGCCTGTGCATGAACGAATCAGTCGGAGATTGAAGACAAACTAATTTCATACAAATGATTTGAATAACTCCATACCAAAGTGAATTGAGACATTTGATTGAAAAACTTACTTCCCCAAAAGTTATTAGACTGTTGAGAGTATTGACATATGTACTTGTCATAAGCACCAAGAATTTGAGCTCCAACACCAACCCATCGAGGTCCATACTGTGCCAACTCAAATGGGGTCATGTCCTTTTGAAAAGCCGGGTTCTCCACAGAGTACATGAAGCAGAAACTCTGCCTGCTCTCAGGAATAGAAACCTTGAAGTACCAACCCTCAAAAAATTTCCTTGAACTTCCGTCAAAATGGTACCTGAGTTGAGAAAAAAGAATGATTTATGTTAAACAGACAGGAAATTCAGAAAGAAAAGAGTAAAAGTGAAATTACCCGCTGTGAGGAGTTCGAAGGTGGCGAGTAAGGGGAGTAGGCACATAAAGAGGAGTGACGGAGGAAGAGCCAACACTTTGACTTTGGCTTGAAGAAGCAGTAACCCAGTTGGAATGCCTGCTGACGCTTATCGTAGGAGAAGAATACGGGTATAGTTTGAGATTGGCGCCAAATCCAAGGACATGGTGGAGATAGTTTACCATGGAGGAGAATCCTTCTAATGACTTGATGAATGAATGAACGAAGCAATGAATAAACGAATTTTACGTTGGGATGGTGGTGGAAGCAGCGGCCGGTTTTCCAAATGAAACACGTGGCGGAGTCTTGTCCGAGCAACTACAAACTTCTTTTCTTTGCTAATTTTTATTTTGATTTTACCTATTTAAACTAATATTTTATAATTTAAAATTATTTAAAAATATTTTATGATCTGAAGATGCAAGAAAATATTTTTGAGAAATTAAAATAATTCATTAAACACGGAATTATAAAGAGAGTACACATGAAAAGCTATTAGCAAGAATAAGTTCACATAGGTTCATGTTTAAGCTATTATGGAACATTAGGTGGGTTTCTTAAAACTCAACTCTCAGCGCAAACTAATTAAGTCTTCACTTTGAGAGAGTTAGATAATTCAGGGTAAGTTGTTGCTCTCTTATTCGTGCAAGTAATTCCAAAAGAACCTAGTACATATGCTTTTATTTTCCTTAGAATATCAAAAGGTTTGTTTCTTTCAAAAAATCCCGCAACAATTTCACACTTAGTGATAATGATGATGATGATGATGATGATATACCAAAAAAAGAGTTTAAAGTTGGTGTAGTATTCCTTTTCTTCGAGTAGTCCAGATCAATATTTTAAATAAGAATAGTGATTGAATACAGCTTGAGTTATTCGGAGGTAATTGAATAGTCAATAAAAGATTAACCGCTCTCGATAGAAGCAGATGATACCTACGGCCTCTTGTCGGAGTCATTACTTAGGAGTCTCTGGCTAAAGTAGATAAAGACATTTTTCATAATTTTGACGTTCATATATTTATGGATTTGATATTAATTTTAATTTTATTTAATGAAGTCCTTAATACAAAATATAGCATTGAGGAAATCATGATGAGATCATGATCATGATGAGATCATGATCATGATGAGATCATGATCATGATGAGATCATGATCATGAGACTATTATATTGTGTAATTATATTAGTATGTAAACTTTCCCTAGTCATGCGATTAATGAAATGAGATATAATTAATCTAGATAGACTAACACATGTTATACTCCTTAATTAGATCAAGTAGTAGATCTCACAAGTTATATACATGTGTTGTTTAAAGTTAACCTGTAGATGCTTCCTAAAGATAATATGTACATTGGATTAACATACTATGATACCATATATGAATATTCTATTCTAGTGTCAATGATAGTCTCATTATAGTAATTGTGCAAGTATCCTTTGACTTGAGGAGCTCAAAGATATCTCGAATGCTGATCATGTACTTTGACTCCATTCATTGGTACCTTTCAGGGGTTACTCATAGGGTGATGATTGACTACAGCTTGAGATATTTGAAGATAATTGAGTAGCCAATAGAGGATTCACCATTCCTAATAAAAGGAGATGATTCCCATGGCCTCTTGTCGGGGTCATTACTCAAGAGTCTCGAGTTAGAGCAGATATGTGTCATGAAGAAAGTCTCAATAATACATAGAGTAATGAAACCCTCAGACTAAGATCTAATATCACTTGGACTAGATGTGACGTAATCAGTCTAATAGGAGTTGACACTTTGACCATACTTTGAACTAAGCGGGGTATAGATGGTGAAATGACGAATTGTATGGCAACATTGCTTATGGAAGGGTTCATAGTCAAACCACTTATTTTTGGTCAATTTGGGGTTATGATGTATTATTAGATACCACTTTTGACTTCCTTGAATTAAGTGTTAATTCAAGTGACCAACATAACCGAGAACCTAATAGATTACACACATAGAAGATCTGAAAGATGAGTAAAATGGTTTTAAATGATGATTTAAGATATAAAGAGTGTTTTGAGATTGTATCACGATGTAATAGTGATAGAAATTATTGCATGGAATAGATTAGAAACAAGTGTTATTGGCTGTCAATTTGGTCATTAACTTCCTAAAACTTCCATTATTGTATGCTATTCATGATCATTAATTTCTCATAACTTCAATTAATGTATGTTATTTATGACCATTAACTTCCCATAACTTTCCATTAGTGATGTGGGTTATGAGAGGCCAAAGAGGGTAGAAAATAATCATCATTTTCGTGTATCTTGTGTAAGACACTAGAAAAATAAAGATTCTTTCTTACATACACACTCTTTTTCTCTTTAATTCTCATAAGAGTTCTTGTCTTTGCTAGCATAAAGAAAGAATTTTAGCCATCTCCTATTCAGGTTTAATGATACATAGTTTTGGTAATCTCTTAATTTAGGAAGACTCTTTATTTGAAAATATCCCTAATATAGCTAGATATTGTAGCTAAGAATAATCTCTAAGAATAATCCCTTAATTAAGAGATTATCTACTATTACGAGATTCTCTACAAAACTCTTAAGGTGCAAATGGGTTTTCAATAAGAAAACTAACATGGAGGGTAATGTTGTTACCCATAAAGCTAGGCTTATAGCTAAAGGTTATCGTTAAAGGCAAGGTGTTAACTATGACGAAACATTTAGCCTAATAGTTATGATTAAATCCATTAGGATATTCCTAGCCATTGCCATTCATTATGATTATGAGATATCGCAAATGGATGTGAAGATGACTTTCCTTAATGGAAATCTAACTAATGATATATATATATGACACAATCTGATGGTTTCACATCTATAAATGGAGAAAAGGAATGCAAGCTTCAAAAATCCATTTACAGATTGTAGCAATCGTCAAGGAATTGGAATATCTGATTTGATGAGACAATCAAAGAGTTTGGTTTCTCACAAAATTTAGACAAGCTATGTGTGTATAAGAAGGTTAATGTGTTGGACCCCGCTTGTTTCTAGGATCCAACTCTTGTGAAGTCGTGAAACTTAAGCTTGCTTTGATATCACAACTATTGACCCCGTTTTCGGAACCCAATATTCAGAGTCTTAAACCTTGTGCTTAAAACCCTGTAGGTCATTTGCTGTCATTCCACAATAGTGGTGAGCGCACACTAATCAAATATCAAAATCACAACTTGACTTCTTCATAGAAATTGGAGCTCTAAGCCTCTAGTTTTCTTTGAAGTAAAAATCATCTCAATCGGAGCTCTATAGCTCAAGATATGCTTAAAAATTTAAAGTGTGCACATAATCCAATTATGCTCTCATAACCGACCCCTCACTTACTTTACTGCAAACTTCCTCAAAATAACTTCAAAAGATACCATTTTTCATGGAGAGATAGACAAAGATGTTAGAAATCCATTGCTTCAAGAATCACTCCATTTGGAGGGTGGATGAGGGAGTTATGCCCAAACAAATATAACATGTTTATATCCTTAATCAGTTTGTGCCTATCTTGGCACGATCGCCATAAATTTCAATCTAGATATTTTAATAAGTTCGTGTTTAGACCATTTGAAAGAAGACTTATAGATATACAACTTTCATGAAGACCACAAAATCAGATTCTGTGAGCTATGAGTTTGTGAGCTAGAATTGTTGATAATTGAATTGCTAGATTAAAATACATAGTATATGAGCTAGAATTGTTGATGATTGAATTGCTAGATTAATATATATATATATGCTTGATTGTGTGCTCGTTACCAATGGCTATAAATATATTAATCACTGAGCTTCGCAACTCAACTCATTATTTTTTTCACTCCTCATGTGCAGAATGAAAAGGTTAATGATCCTTTCAAGTCTTTGGCACACTCCAAGATAGCTATCTTTTGTAACTAAGTTAGTCCAACTATATTGTTGAGTAACTTTATTAGCATATCAAACATGTCATTTATATTTTGTACTATTAATGTGGCTATTGATATGTAATTAAAGCTATACTCAAACTCTGTTTTGTTTTAGTAATGAGATTAAGAATTGAAGAAGTTTTCTTGCATATGTTATCTATTTTCTTTGTTGAGTTGTAAATTTGTTATTGGAACTATAATTGTATGTTGTTGGATGTTTGGGTCTTGGTTGCTGATTCGAGGGTTTCACTGCGGCGAAGGATAGACTTTGGCCTCAACAAACCTTTCCCGAGAGGTGTTTTTGCTCAATCTTATAACTTCGTTGCGGCCCAAAAGATCCTTAGTAATATTCCTTAGTTTCATCATGGCGACACGTTTGCTTTGTCGCAGCAAAGTCTACCAGCGTTGACGCTGTTAGTCTCATTGCAATTTGAAGCTTTCGACCCTCTCACACGATCTTTACCTGATCGTCTCGTATAGTAACCTCGTAATAATACCGAGACCTAAGCCCCAACAAGATTGATACTCTATAAAATCTATTCTGATTATATCAAAAATTATAATGAAACACATATAAGTTCACCACTCATCAAGATTATGGTCCATATTAAACAATTGCTAAATTGTATGTTTTAAGATTAAAGAAATGACCTACTTTATTCTTTAAAAATATACGTGATTCCAGATTTATTTAATAGTGCCATTATCGATAGTCAACTACTATCATGATATGAAACTCATCATTCTCTTAAAGTAAACTCCTTTATTTACATGAAGATAAATCGCAACATTACAGTCTAAACTATAATTAAGTGACCAACTTGATTATTCAATTATGAATCAACTAATTTAGATTCTAATAATATACATGTTTCTCATACATCTCCATGTATATGTATATTACTTACAAAAGAATCTTAGTATCTTATGACTAGTTATATTATGATCATACAAATAAAACTAAACTCTTTTGTTTTATTAATAATAAATATTTTCAATATAAAAATGTAACTGGAAGAAAATTAAGTTATATGTAAATACACTCACTTTCCAGGGCACTATATTTATATAATTCCAACACTTATGTATACCTAAATTTGGTTAAATGATGAAGATATTGAAGGTAAACTCTTTTCTTTTTGAATATCAATTTCGTCTATTTTTTTTATATTGTCTTACCTTATATTGTTTTTTTAATTTGTATATTAATACAATCATAGGTAATAAAATGGAGGTAAATAGTCATACACATACTCATACTTGTCAGTGGAGTCAATATTATCTTGATAAAATATTCGAAGATGAATGTATAATTAATTGTTACCATGCATGTTTGTAATATTCATTAAATTTTAATATTACATTACTAAATGTAATGTTTCTACATTCAGAAGAAATAGTGCAAATTGTTAATGATTCTAACTATAACAATTAACTGCTCTCTCAATCTCTCTAGTCTCCACTCTATCCAGTCTTCAGTCTTCACAGTCCACTCTTAGTCTATAATAATCTTAAAGTCCAAATTCCTAGTCCAGAACATTATTTCATGATTTTATCTTGATTTTTTGTGAATTGTATCATTTAAAAAAATTGGATAATCTTTTTTGTAAATTATGTCATCAATTTATGAATTTTATTCGCAACTTCAATTAATTAAATTGATCACTTTAATTATAATCATCTTCATTTATTTCCTATATTCTTATCATCCTTCATTAATAAATTTGTTTTCATCTTATTCATTTGATCAATATATGTACATTTTATATATTCATTCATTATAAAATCTCTTTTTTTTTACTAATCAATTGAAAATTGTAACTTAATTAATTGAATTGATCACTTTAATTTTAATCTTTTTCTTTCATTTCCTATAATCATATCCTCCTTCATTAATAAATTTCGTTTCATCTTATTTATTTACTCAATATATGTACATTTTATATATTCATTCATTATAAAATCTCAATTTTTATTAATCAACATGAAATTTGTAACTTCAATAAATTAAATTAACCACTTTAATTATAATCGTTTTCTTTTATTTCCTATAATCTTATCCTTCTTCATTTGATTTCATCTTATTCATTTAATCAACATATATATGTTTTATATATTCATTTGTTATAAAATCTCAATTTTTATTAATCAATTGAAATTCATGACTTCAATTAATTGAATTTATCAATATAATTATAATCTTTTTCTTTCATTTCCTATAATCCTATCATCCTTCATTTATGAATTTAACTTCAACTTATTCATTTGATAAACATATGTATGTTTTATAATATCTATTTATTATAAAATTTTAATTCTTATTAATTAACTGAAATTTGTAACTTCAATTAATTAAATTTGATCAATTTAATTATAATATTTTTCTT
>JANIHY010000001.1:13240880-13252338 GCA_027479065.1 Erythroxylum brevipes
CCCACCATTATTCTCCACAGAAGTATAAGCAAATAATAATTGAGGAACCATCTAGGTCACTCACCAATAGCTTCCGATCTAATGCCTGGAAGTCTCGACAACGTCTGTGGGCTAACGTTCCAAATGCGTCTCTATCATAAGTCAAACACACATATATTACATATTGTTCAATAAGAAATATTTAATAATGCACATGTAGCAATTTAAAATGTGTACAATGAATGTTCGTGACATTCCCGGCACTATCCCAAAAATTCCCGACACAAAATTTTCCTCTAAATATTAGAAATCTAAAGACACCAAAATCACTCAATTCGAACCTCTATAAGTCTAATTATTGGCAAAACATGGACCAAAAAAATAAATACCCAGTACCCTTACTTTGACCTACTTAATCCATGTCAATTTCATCTCTAAAAATTACCAATTTCACATAGAAATGAAATTAAAAGACTCACGAATCCGATGCCTCCAAAATTAAGTCAATTGGATGTCCACAGATCAAGAATCCATAGATAGAGGGATGTCTTAGGAATCCAACGTTTCAAAAATCATATCAATCGGAGGTCGGACGAAAAAGTTATGGCTAAGAGAATAGAGAGAGGTCGTTCAGCAAAAATTCCAAATCGGAGCTCGCACTCGCAAGCGAGTTACTCGTTAGGGCGATCGAGCGGGAGCGACAGAGCGGGAGTGACCGAGTGGTAGCGATCGAGCAGGAGCAACAGAGTGGGAGCGATCGAGCGGTAGTGATCGAGCAGGAGCGACCGAGCTGGAGAAACCAAGCGGGAGCGACCGAGCGGGTCACTCGCCAGGGTGACCTTCCAACTTCTAAAATTCATAACTTGTGACTCAGAACTCTAACTTTTTCAAATTTTGTATCAATGGAAAGATAAATGAAAGCTCTACAATTTCCATGAGGACATAAAAACCAATTCCGTCTCTAAAGGGGTCCAAATCTCACTCAAAGCTTCTGTCCAAGTTAAGTCTCTTCAAACCGTAACAACAACTTGTAAAATTCATAACTTCCTATTTAATAGCCCAAAATTTTCATACTTTAAACCAATGGAAAGATCAAAACATAATCTAAAACTTTTATGAAACACTTAAAAGCAAATTCAACCTTTATCTGGGTCAATTTTCCAATCAACATTTCTGCCAAAAACTTGTCATCCTAAAACAACATCCAAACCTCCAAATTTCATAACTTCCAATTTTCACAACAAAAAATAACATATTATACATCATTTAAAAGCTATGCAAAATATCTATAATTTTCATGCAGATCATTTTCTCACATTCAGCCTAAATCAACCCATAAAAATCTACAAAGATTTTACGTCACAAATCTCTAAATGCTAGAATTACCACTATTCACCCTGCACATATATCTCACTTTCAAAGAAAAATTCAAAAGGAAAAATTGGATAGAACTTCCTTCATAAGAATTCTATCCAAACTTCTCAAGTTTTAATTCAAGCCAAACCTCATCTCAATATCATAACCATATCAAAAGTTATGCCTCAAACATTGAAACATACTCAATGATTTTCTGTTAAGAAATAAGCATCTAACATCATCAAAGTCCATTCAAAACACACAATTCAACTATACTATACATGCTATATCATTCCTCCTCAACCAATCTTAAATCAACCAAGAAAACAACCTACCCATGTACACCAAACTCAAGCTCATCACAATAAATGCTTCTAACTACCAAATTGAGAACACAAAGCAAAATTCTTACCTATTAAGCTTTAAATCTTCAATTCTTTACCAACTCACCAACTTCCCTCTCACACCCCTCACACCCACGGTAGCCGTCAACTTAAGGGAAAAGGCTTAAGTTAAGATGGGTATCTTTCCTTGTAAACACAAGAAGGAGCAAGCCACGAAGAAATAAGGGAGAAAAGATGAACAACAAAATCTTTTATCCAAAGAGAAGGCAAGCTAAGAAGATGGAGAAGTAAAACACTCTCAAAATCACCTTTGACTCTTTCAACCCTAGAATGTCGTGGAAGCTTGTACAAGTTAGGTCTTTTATAAAACAATTAAAAACTTGTCACTTGCCACTTGTCTTATTTTTAAACACTCATAAGGTTCTTTCCAATTTCAATTCAATTTCTACTCCAAATTCTAATGGCTCCAAAAGCATAATTCCTAAAAGCATGTGTCTAATTTTCCAGTGCCATTGGACAGTCATTCTCAGTACCGGAAATATAATCAGTATATCACTTGGCAATTTTTTCGGTCCGGAAATTTTCTCCAAAAAATTTTAAAAAAATTTCTAAAAATTCCTAAAAATATAAAATACACATAAATCACTCCAATTCAATTTTTCAAACACATATTTCACATTTTTCAAAAAAAATTACATTTATAGACACATATGCCGGGAAATTTCATAAATGCATGTACAATCATGTGCCTGTGCAAAAATTACCATTCATATATATATAGAGGCCATATGATGCATGAACATGCCGAGATATGTTTACACACGCCTAACCCGTCCCAAATGACCAATTTACCCTTCCCATCGGTGATGGGATGTTACAGAGAAAGTAGTTAATAATGAAAATTATAAAGTGGCAAAAAAAGAGGTAAAGAAGATAATATAATAAGCTAAAAGCAAAGCTTATGAGAAATTACACTAATGATTGGAACCTATAGATGGAGAAAAACATATTTCTAAGTTGGCGAGAGCTAGGGAACATAAAACAAGAGACTTAAATCAAGTTGGTTGTATAAAAGATGAAGCTAGAAGAGTGGTTATGGATAAAAGTGACATCAAAAGACGAAGTTAGAGGTACTTCTATACCCTTTGTAATGAAAGCATAGAAGACAACATCTTTTTAGGTGATCTTAGCACGTTTGAAAGGTATCATAATTTTGTTTGTTGCTGGAAGATTACAAGGGAAGAGATTAAAAAGGCTTTGAGGGAGATAAAGAGCAGAAGGATACCCATAGAGGTGTGAAAGAACCTAGGCAAAGAGGGTCTTATCTAGCTAGCTAAGCTTTTTAACGTGATCCTTAAGTCTGCCACAATGTCAGGTTGAGTGAAGACTTAGTATGTTTATTCCTCTACACAAAAACAAAGGGGACATATAAATTTGTAACAACTATAGAGGCAATAAACTACTTAGTCACACCATGAACTTATAGGAGAAGGTGGCTAAGAAGAGAGAAAAAGATGCCTCTATCTTAGAGAACTAGTTTGGCTTTATTCTAGGAAGGTTTATGAATTTTTTTTACATTTCTTTAGAAGATTAATGGAATATTATAGGGAAAGACAACATAACCTACATATGGATTTTATTGATTTAGAAAAAGCGTATGACATGATACTTAGGGAAATCATCTGGAGGTGTTTATAAGTTAAGGGAGTTCCTATGACCAATATATAGGTTATCAAGGATATGTATAAAGATGTAAAGACCAGAGTCAAGATGATAGGAGGAGATATAGATCATTTTTTATATCTATATTGGGCTACACCAAAGCTCCTTATTAAACCCCTTTTGTTTGTAATAGTGATTGATAAGCTCACGAAGAATACCTAAGGGGATATGCCTTGGTGTATGTTGTTTGTTGATGACATTATTTTAGTGGATGAGACAAAAAGGGTGTCAATGTCAAGCTAGAACTTTGGAAGAATATGTTAAAGTCAAAGGACTTTAAATTAAGTAGGACTAAGATTGAGTACTTAAAGTATAGCTTTTCAAGCTATAAAGTAGCTATCGATGTGAAGGTAAATATTGATTCAAAATTTATACAACAAAAAGATTGATTTAAGTATTTACAATCTATCATCCAAAGCAATAGAGAGATTGATGAAGAAATAATCTACCATATTATATCAGGGTGACTTAAATGGTGAAGTGAATTAGTAGTTTTATGTGACAAGAAGATACTGCTCAAGCTCAAAGGTAAATTTTATCATTTAAGGATTAAGACGGTTATGCTCTATAGGGCGGGGTGTTGGCCCATCAAACAGGTACATAGTTATAAACTAATGGTGGTGGAGATAAGGATGCTCCATTGGATGTGCAACCTTACTAGAAGAGGTAAGGCTAGGAATGCAATTGTAAGAGACAAATTAAAGATGGCTAATATTAATGAAAAATTAAGGTAGACAAGGCTTAGGTGGTTCGAACATGTTAAGAGAGACAAGTTAGAGACTCTAAGAGGAAAAAAGGAAAGCCTAAAAAGAATTAAGGGAAGGAGATCAAGAATGATATGACTTTGCTGGAATTTACTGAGGACATTACCCTTAATAAAAAAACTTTGGCATACTAGGGTACAAATAAAGAATCTCACATAGAGATATCATTATCATCCTCATAGTTCTTTTAAACATTTTTCTCTTGCATTAAGCCTAAACATTTAAATATGTGGTACTTCTCTCTTAAAGATTTAGCCTAAACATTTCCTTACCTGGCCTAAATATTTTTTGTAATGACTTCTTTGATTTATTTATGTACTTGTCTTCTTTTTTATGTGCATATTTATTTATTTATTTATCTTTTATTTTTACTCTATACCTTGTTCTATTTATATTGTATTATTTATTTTATTACTTATCATATATTTTTATTTAGTATGTATTTATCATCATCATCATCATTGATAAGTGTAAATTGCACCATGTTTTAAGGCTTAGTTTAATATGTATATAATTGTTAATTCAATTGTTTTGTATGTGTTTTGGTTTGTTAATTATTTGTGTTTAAGTGTTTTTATGGGTTAGTATATAATTATTAATTAAATTGTTTTGTATGTGTTTTGGTTTGTTAATTATTTGTGTTTAAGTGTTTTTATGGGTTAGTATAAGTCTTTGAGCTTAAATATTATGTTTTAAAGGTACCTTGATGTGTTTGTTAATATTTCAGGGTCAATATTGAAGAACATAGAAGTTTTGGAGACATTTGGGTTGAAACAACGACCTAGGATCGTGGCATAACAAGCCACGATTGTGACAAAAACACCAGAGTTGGCCCACGATCGTGGCCTACATGCAACGATCGTGACAGAAGCCTAGGACATGGCCTATAATCGTGGACTGCTTGCCACGATTGTGACAAAAGGCTTAAATGTGGCCCACAATCGTGGCCTATGTCGTTAAGAAGGAAGAGAGAAGTGGAGAAGAAACTGACTCAATGTACTTTGTAGATTAGGAGTTTCTCGACGTTGCTGCCTCCTATCATTGATTAGATCTTATCTGTTTATTTTCAGTTTTATTATTTTATAGAATTGGGAATAATATTTTGATGATAGGATTTTTGAATGTTGAGATATTTAAACTCACCATTAGAGTTTTATCTTTGAATTAATGAAATCTGATTGTTTATGTTTTTATAGGTTTATTGTGATTTAATTATGCAATTGCATAATTCAATAATAAACCGAGAGGGTGAATCAAATGAAAAATAATTAAATTAGGCTAACAAAAGTTAGGTGATTTAATAGAATAAGAATTAAATCAAATTAGTAAATTGTGTGAAGAGAGATCTTGCATAGGTTTCCGATAGTTTATTAGGTAACTTCAGAGTTAATTAGGATTTTGGATAGGCTGTTAATCGAGAGATTGCATCTTCCATAATCTGATTAGGGTTTATGATTTAGGGTTAATGGTTATAACTTAAGAGAGAGTAATCAACCTAGGATCGCCTCGAATCAATAATCCGATAATTCATAATAAGTTAGGTTAGCATTAAGGATAGGTAAAATTCCTTTTTTTTCAATTAGTAATTCCCTTAGGTTGATCCTTGGGTATGTGTTGCAACTGTTGAATTATTAATATTTTTGTCATTGATTCTTAATTTGGTTGATTGAATTGAATTCTCATTTTATTTTCGTTATATTTTGAATTTCTGTGATTTGTTCTGGCCTTAAACTTTAAGATTTGATTACTTTTCCTTGTGGGATTGACACCTTAGGTACTATGCTAATGAATCATGTGCTTGCGATTTATTGAGGGTATTTATTAAAACTTACACACATCAAACACCCGATCAAGTTATTGGCATCATTACCAATGAGGTGATTAGCTTAATTCTTTAATTTAAGGCATTAGTTATTTTTTTTCGTTTCTTCTATTTCTGAACCGTGCTCTTGCATAAATACAAGATTCATAAGAAGTTCGAGTCATGCACCTGAATTCTTAGAATTAGATATCACTCGATTAGAATTATCTATTAGGAAAGCTCGACGTGCAGAAGAAGAAATCGCAAAAGCAACAATGGTTGAGGAATTTCATCAAGATTTAGACCATGGAGCAAACTAAGGACGTCAACTACAAACCTTTATGAATTTCATGAAACCAGGGTTCAATATGAATAATTAAGGAGTAGCTAGGCCACTCGTATAAGCAACCTCTTTCAAAATTAAACTAACCGTTTTAAATATGCTTCAACAGAACGTACAATTCTATGGACTAACGAATGACGATCCCAATTCATATATAGTGAACTTCCTTGAAATTTGTGATACTTTTCGGTACCATAAGATGTTGGAGGATGCGATAAGAATTAGGCTATTTCCTTTTACCTTAAGAGATATAGTAAAGGCCTTATATCATTCTCTCCACCTAGCTAATGCCACAACTTGGGATCAACTAGTGCGTGCCTTTTTAGACTAGTATTTTCCCCTTACTAAGACCACAAAGATTATTAAGGAGATTACTAACTTCCAGCAAAGTGATGAGGAATCGATCGATGAAGTGTGGGAAAGATACAAGGATTTGCAATGAAAATTCCCCTAATATAACTTACCTAAGGAATTCTTGTAGAAAACATTCTTTAATGGAGTAACCCCATATACGAGAGGCACAATTAACGTAGCTTCAGGAGGATTGTTAGCCCCTAAAATTTTTTCTTTTCTTAATGATAAATAAGCATGATTAAATTATTTTGGGGTCTTGTTAGATTATTTTATCTTGGATTTAATTAGCATATTAATGTGAGAGAGATTATGACATAGGTAAATTGAATTAAAGTTTAAGGTGGTAAGTTTGCATAAGGGGCATTTTGGGAAGATAACTTAAGTTTAGAAACCTTAAGGCTTTAAATGAAGGGCAAAATGGACATTGTGCAATCATTAAGACTATAGAAGGGAGAAAGAAGACTTGTCTTGCATTTGGAAGAGAGAGAAAATGAAATTGAAGAAAGAAGGGAGAGAGTTTCGTGAGTTTAGAGAAAAAGGAGAGTTATACTAGGTTTTGATTTTTCTTAACCTTCAAGAGGGATTTTGAGAGTGACCAAGAAGGGAAAAAGGAAGAGGAAGGTTAAAGTTTCCATTAGAGCCAAGAAAATCATTGTTTGGTGAAGATTCAAGGTAAGTTGATGTTTAATCTTTTGGATTTTTGGAAGAGTTTTAGTTCAAAGAGCTTAGGAAATACATGGGTTTAAGTATTCTAGGGTCAATTTTATGAATAAGTTTCTTTGGGTTGTCCAATTTAAATTGCTTTTGATTTGAAGTTTTTGTCAATGTTGAAGAAAATCAAGAGAGGCAAGAGGAGCAAGAGTAGAGATTTTTTTAGCAAGGTTTTCAAGCAAGGAAATTAAGGTGGGTGACATTTTTATAATTAAGTAAATAAGCTATTAAAGTTTCTTACAAATAAATGGAATTAAAGAATTTCCAACTACCTTGAAAATGTGCATTTATTGTTCCTTAAAATGATTTTAAAATGTGCCATATGTTTTTGTATATGAATTTTGTGAATGAATTTTGAGTGATATGGGAATGATTTCAAATTGCTCCATAATTGTTGTATTTGTAGCTTTTGAATGATTTGGGAAATGGTTATATGATTGGTATGGGATTTTGGTTGATGAAGTGTGAAATGATGATGGAATTGCATATGAAATAGTTCGTGCTCATGAAATACAAGTTTTCAAAATATGCCATTTGGGCAATTGGTTTACAATTCATGAATTACATATTATGTGGGTTTGGTGTAGTCCATTTAAGAATGTCACGTGCACGTTGACTAAGTTAAAGGCTTCTCTTACCTACCCGCTAGTGGCACGAAGCTCCTTTATGGACTCCGTCAAGTTATGACTACACAAGAACATTATATGGAATTGTGTAGTTTGTCATGTTCATGGACTTACCCAAACCATTATGATGTGCTTATGTGTTTACATGTTTTGACAAGTTTGATGAATGCTTGATTTATATGAGTTGTGAATTGATTTGACAAGTTGAGAATTTGAGAAATATATGTTTTATGGATTTTTATGAGAATTTGTTATGATTATGAGGGTTTTCAATGGTTTTTACTTGTTACTGGTTATAAGGCTGTTATCCACGAGCTTGCAAGCTCACCCTCTTTTCTTCCCCTCTCTAGGCAATGAACAAGATATCAAGTGATCGAGTCGAGAGTCAAGGCATCACTTTAGTTTGCATATTTTGTTTTTGAAGCTATATTATGTAAAACAAGGCTTTAGTCGCATTTTGAGCAATTCAAATTTGTGTAAACTTTGTATTTTTGGATTATGATGTAAGGGGGCTCAAAATGCCCACTAAAGCATTGTAAAACTCTTATTTGTTTTGATGTTAATGAAATATATACATATTATGTTTTGTTCATGATTTCCCAAGTCCTTATATTGTATTTTCAAACTTTTTCATAAAGGTAGGAATTGTGTTTTGAATTAAGGGGGACAACTGCATTAATATAGGTAGAACTAGACCAAGTTGTCTTCAGGAAAGTTGTATCTTATCCTCTTAGCTTTCCAATGCTATAAAGTATGTAAATTTTGGATATTGGAGTTGAGAGATATGAGCATTGTAAATTGGTAATGCTGCATAAGATGTATTTCATAACAGCTATGGTGAATGATGAGAGTTTGTGTATGTGATGAGTCATTTGAGTTGAGTTTTGGGAGTTTAATGCACCCAAATTCATAATTGAATGTATGAGGAGTGTTATTGCATTAGAAGAAGTGAAATTGGGAGGATTATGAGTGAAAGTAATGTTAGAATGGATGTAGGAAGCTTTGGAGAGGCCTTGGAGGGGTTTGGGAAGGTCCATTAAATGGACTTTCTTGGGTCTGTGAGGACCCCCCAACCTCACCAATGTCCGTTTAATGGACCTTCTTGGGCCAAAAATGGCTCCCAACCCCAACAATGTCCGTTAGGCGAACATATATGTCCGTTTAATGGACATTCATGGGATAGCAATAGTAAATTACAATTTTGACCCTTTTAGAGGCAGAATCTCACTTTTTGTCTTCATGAAAGTTGTAGATCTAGAATTACTCTTTCAAACCGTCTAAGAATAGCCTCAATCCGAGGTTTCTAGAGAAAGTTATGCTAATTCTACCAAGAGAGGTACAATATGATCGAGGATATAAACATAATTGATTCTTTTGGCCATAACTTCATCAATCGACCTCCAAATGAAATGATTCTTGAATAAATGGACTCCTAATGAATTTTTATACCACTCTATAAATATTGGTGGCTTTTGGTGTTGATTTGAAAAATATTGATTGGAATAAAATGAGGGATCAGTTGGAAGAGCATAACTGGGTTATAAACATACTGTGGGTTTTTAGGTATATCTTGAGCTATAAAGCTCTGAATGGGGTAGTTCTTGTTTCAAAATAAACTAGAGACTTATAGCTACAATTGTTTTGAAGAAGTGAATTGTGATTTTGGTTATTAATTGGTGTGGGTACGTCACTCTTTTGGGATGATGGCTAATAAGGGTTCATGGAAATAACCCTTTAAGGTAATAAACACGCTCACGTCTTATGATGACTCCGAATGTTGGGCTCAAAAAATGAGGTCTAACAATTGTGGTATTAGATCGATTAGGTTTAGGTCTAGGTTAGCTACTAGGTTTATGTCTAGGTTGGCGCAAAGTTTAGGAGTATCCTAAGCTTTGAGGTGGGTAGTTTTCAAGTATGAAATGAACATGCATTATTTTAAATGAACAACTTGCATTGTTTTAAATTGTTTTACATGATTTGAAACTGTTTTACATGAACTAAAGATTTTAAATGATTTTTAATTGAAAGAGTGAAATGTCGCCTTGAGAAAGAACTCGAGGAGCTCCGACTCGATCTGGCTCTCGCCAAGGGAGCGCGGATGAATCCTATGTCCTATAAGATAAGGGGACACATTTTGCTCTGGATTCTGAGGCACCTAGTGTGCAACATGACGTCCCTCCACTGCCTCCTCCTATGCCTCAAGTTATGGATTCACATTTCTTTTAAGCTTGTGCTCAGGCTTTCACTTACGCCATGGGTCAATGGTGTTAGACCCCGATCTTTGAGTGAAAATTTGATTTATGAAAATAAAATTTAAGGAGTGTTTTATGTATGTATTGTGTAATAGATGACTTAAACTTAAAGGACATTGATAAGAAAAGAAATGATGTGATTTTGATATCTTTGAAGTTTTGAATAAATTTAGAATGGTTATGAATGTTCAAGTAGATGAGTTGATTGAAAAGAAGTTAAATGGCAAAAATTAAAAAGAAAAAGTGTAAAAATTTGAAGAAGTTAGAAAGTTTGACTTTTTGGGATAAATAGTGATAAAAAGTTTGACTTGAGAGTTGACTTTTTGTTTGAGGCAAAATTTGAGAAAATGGTCTTTTGAAAACTTGTAGCTTATGTTAAGAGCTTTCTGTCGTCATAAAGTTTGCAATTTTTCGATATCGGGAGTGAAAGTTATGATCAGTCAAAGTTTGAATGTAACATAGGTTGACCCATTTATATGGCTGAAGCGTTGACTGGAAAATTTACCTAGTTAAAGGTCGATTTAGGCTTTAAGTTCTTCATGAAAGTTGAAGATTTTGAATTGATCTTTACTGTGATATAAAGTATAGAATTTTTTTGATCAAGAAATAATAAGTTATGACTTTTACAAGTTTCTGTTATGATTTAGCATGATTATTAGAGGACAGAAGTTTTGATTGGAAAAATTAACTTCCTTAGAGGTCAAATTGATTTTTATGTCCTTCATAAAAGTTGTAGGTGACTTTCTGATCTTCGCAGTGATATAAAATATGAGGTGTTCGGAATTTGGAGTTGAAAGATATAAATTTTCAAAGTTAAATATTGTTTAGGTTTACATTAAATTGGGGCAGTACATTTGATTGGCTTTTTGACCTCTTTAGAGACAAAATTGATTTTTGAGTTCTACATGGAAGTTGTAGAGCTTCCTTCAAGCTTTCCATAGAGACAAAATTTGTCAAAATTGGAATTCGGAATCAAAGGCTTTGATTTTTGAAAAATTCGAATATATATATATATATATATTGAGAAAAAAAAATTCAAAAGCCCTCTCGCGAGGGCGATACGTCGCCCTAGCGAGGAGTGTCTTTAATTTTTTTTATTTTTTATTTTTTATTTATTATTTTAGGATTATTTACTTATTATTTCCAGATTATAGGAAATATGACCCCTCTTCAATCTTTCGTTTATATCTTTTCCGTCTGTACTCC
>JANIHY010000001.1:13252438-13268181 GCA_027479065.1 Erythroxylum brevipes
CTTGTCTATTCTGACATTGGATGACTGTACTGGATAATTGTTATTTTGGATGTTAATTTATTGATTACTGTTATATTGTGATTTTAATTACTGCGATGCCATATGGATTTATAGCGAAATTTTCTGGTAGTGAACCTTTATCGTAGGATACGTGTCGGAGCGACCTTCGGGTTTTCCGATGTGTACCCTACTATGAGGGGGCGCTACAATACCTCTCCTTCATGGCTTCCAATGGCTCTCATGTTGCTTCCTCGATTGCATGGTTCTTCCACAAAATTTTAACCAACTTCACAATCTTGTTTCTCAAAATCGTTTCCTTTGAATCCAAAATCTCCACTGGTTGTTCTTCATAGGTCAAATTCTCTCTCAGTTGAACCTCTGAAGGTTGAACTATATGCGAAGGATCGGATCGATATCTTCTCATCATCGATACGTGGAAGACATTGTGAATCTTAGACAATTCAGGTGGCAAGGCTAACTTATAGGCCAAAAGCCCAATCTTCTCAATGATTTCATAAGTTATAAAAAAACACAAAAAAATTATAACCTAAATAAAATAAATGTGGTAAAAAAAATGAAATTGCTTCCTAATTAATGCCTTCATATAACGTCTTTATGTAAATATTATGGTTCTTCATGTCTTATAATTTGTGCATTTTAAAATGATATCTTCAATATTATACACCTGAAAAGCTTTATAAAAAACTTTGAGACAATGTTGCTTCACTTTAAAAGATTTATTGGTGTTTGGTGTTGACCCTCGATTTTTTTTTCTTGATAAATAAGCATGATTAGATTTATTTTGGAGTTTTGCTAGATTAATTTATCTTGGAGTTAATTAGCATATTAATGTGAGTGAGATTATATGATGTAGATTAATTGAATTAAAGTTTAAGGTGATAAGTTGCATGGGGGGTATTTTAGGAAGATCACTTAAGTGGAAAAGTCTTAAGGCATTAAAGGAAGGGTAAATTGGACATTTTAGAATCATTAAGGGTATAAAAGGGAGAAAGAAGACTTGTCTTGCGTTAGGAAGAAGCAAAGAAATGAAAATTGAAGAGAGAGGAGAACAAAGTGTGGTGATTTTAGAGAAAAAGGAGAATTGAGCTAGGTTTCAAGTTTTCTTAACTTGCAAGAAGGATTTTGAGAGTGATCAAGAAGGGAAAAAGGAAGAGGAAGGTTAAAGGTTCCATTAGAGCTAAGAAAATCATTGTTTGGTGAAGATTTAAGGTAAGTTGATGTTTAATTTTTTGGATTTTTGGAAGAGTTTTTGTTCAAAGAGCTTAGGAAATGCATGGGTATAAGTATTCTAGGATCAATTTCATGCGTAGGTTTCTTTAGGTTTTCCAATTGGAATGCATTTTGAATGGAATTTTTTCAATGTTGAAGGGAGGCAAAAGAGGCAAGAGGAACTAAAGGAGGGACATCCTTGACCAAGTTTTCAAGCAAGGAAATTAAGGTGGGTAACATTTTTATAATTGAGTAAATAAGCTATTAAAGTTTCTTTCAAATAAATGGAATTAAATGATTTCCAACTACCTTGAAAATGTGCATTTGTTGTTCTTTAAAATTTTTGAGAATGTGCCATATGTTTTTGTATATGAATTTTGTGAATGAATTTTGAGTGATATGGAAAATATTTCAAATTGCTCCATAGTTGTTTGTATTTGTGGCTTTTGAATGATTTGGGAAATGGTTATATGATTGGTATGGGATTTTTGGTTGATCAAGTGTGAAATGATGATGGAATTTCATATGAAATAGTTCATTCTCATGAAAGACAATTTTTCAAAATGTGCCATTTTGGCAATTGGTTTACAATTCATGAATTACATGTTATGTGGGTTTGGTGTCATCCATTCAAGGATGTCACGTGCACGTTGACCAAGTTAAAGGCTTCTCCCGCCTGCCCGCTAGTGGCACGTAGCTCCTTCATGGATTCCCTTAAGTTTACGACTACATAGGACAATTATGTGGAATTGTATAGTTCTTCATGTTCATAGACTTACCCAAACCATTATGATGTGTTTATGTGTTTACATGTGTTGACAAGCTTGATGAATGCTTGACTTATATGAGTTATGAATTGGTTTGAGAAGTTGAGAATTTGAGAAATATCTGTTTTATGGATTTTTATTAAAATTTGCTATGATTATGAGAGTTTTCAATGGTTTTTGCTTGTTACCGATTATAAGACTGTTACCCACAAGCTTTAAGCTCACCCCCTTCCTTCCCATATTTAGGCGATGAACAAGATATCAAGTGATCGAGTTAAGAGTCAAGGCATCACTCCAATTTGCATATTTTGTTTTTGGAGCTAGATTATGTAAAATAATGCTTTAGTTGCATTTTGGGTGATTCTAGTTTTTGTAAATTTTGTACTTTGGATTATGATGTAAGGGGGCTCAAAATGCCCACTAAAGCATTGTAAAACTCTTATTTGTTTTGATATTAATGAAATATATATACATTATGTTTTGCTTATGATTTCCAAAGTCTTTATATTGCATTTTCAAACTTTTCATAAGGGTAGGAATTGTGTACTGAATTCAGGGAGAAAACTATACTAATCTAGATAAAACTAGACAAAGTTGTCTTATGGAAAATTGTAGCTTATCCTCTTAGCTTTCCAATGCTATAAAGTATGTAAATTTTGGGTATCGGAGTTGAGAGATATGAGCATTATAAGTGATGATATTGCATGGGAAGTATGAACATGACAACTATGGTGAATGATGAGAGTTGTGTATGTTATAAGTCCTTTGAGTTGAGGTTTGGGAGTATAATGCACTCAAATTGGTAATTGAATGTTTTAGAAGTGTTATTTCATTAGAATAAGTGAAATTGGAAGATTATGAGTGAATATGATGTTAGAATGGATGTAGGAAGCATTAGAGAGGCTTTGGAGGGGTTTGAGTAACCCCTATATCTATTAGACAGACTCTAGGTCTGTTAAACTGACCTCTGCGAGGACCCCCAGCATCGCCTTAATGGACATTGTGTCCGTTAAATGAACCTTCTCCGGTGAAAAATGGCTCCCAAACCCATCTATGTCCGTTAAACGGATATTCACAGGATAACTATAGTAAATTATGATTTTGATCCTTTTAGAGGTAGAATCTCACTTTGTGATCTTCATGAAAGTTGTATATTTAGAAATATTCTTTCAAATAATCTAAAAATGGCCTCAATCAAATATTTCTAGGGAAAGTTATGCTAATTATTCCAAGATAGGTACAACATGGATATAAACATGTTTGAATCCTTTGGCCATAAATTCATTGTACGACCTCCAAATGAAGTGATTCTTAAAGAAATAGACTCATAATGCATTTTTCTACCTCTTCATAAAAATTGGTAGCTTTTGGTGTTGTTTTGAAAAATATTAATGGAGAGAAAATAAGGGATCGATTAAAAGAGCATAACCGGGTTATAAAGATACTTTGAGTTTTTTTGGCACATCTTAAGCTATAAAGTTCCGAATGAGGTGGTTCTTGTTTCAAATTAAAATAGAGACTTAGAGCTACAATTTTTTTGAAGAATTCAAATGTGATTTTGTTCATTGACTGGTGTGGGCACACTACTCTTGTGGGAAATAACCTTTCAAGGTATACGCACGCTCACATCTTATGATGACTCCGGTCGTTGGGCTCTGAAAACAGGGTCTAACAAGGATTACTAATGAGAAAGATGGTAAATGAAGTAGAAGAGTTGATAGAGGACATGACGAGTAATAGCTACCTATGGACGAATGAGTGAAGTAAAAAAACCACTACTTTTTGAGAATAAAAAGGAATTGTAACTGTTGATCAAATGATAGAGATGCAACCTAAAATTGACAATTTAACTTGACAGCTTTACAACGTGAAGGCTTTGTCCTTAGCTTTAGTAAAAGTCATGCAACTAAAGTGTGCACTCTATGGACAAATGGACCATGATTAGGTGGACTTCTTCTTGATGAAGGACAGTGATGTAGAGCAAGTTAATTATATGGTATGGGAACTCAATATAGATGAGGAGGGGCAAATAATCCCTACTCTAACATATACAACCCTAGGTGGAAGAATCACCCTAACTTCATGTGGATAAACAATATTGGAGGACGATTCAAACCTCAATGAGAACCAGACTTCCTACAAGATAAACTAAGCCTAGTGGAATCCAAGTTGGATAGGATTTTAAATAAAATTGGAGGCATGGATGATGCGCATAGGATGCTTGAAAGCAAATTTGGGCAAGTCATTAAGAACCATGCCTCTTCAATATACAATCTTGAGGTCTAAGTGGTGGAACTAGTGGAGGCACTTTCCACTCAAAATGTAAGAACCCATCCAATAAATACCAAGTCTAGCCTAAAGGAACCGATAATTATCATTACTTAGACCCAAGAAAGAAAAATTGAACATGCGAAAGAAGACAGAGATAAGGGAGAAGGACAAGTAATTATAAAATTCCTTTTAAGTGAGCTAGTAATCGAGCCAGTCAAGGAACCTCGACCTGAATTTTTATACACTATTCTAGCTTAGCAGAAGTCAATTTCAAGTAGGGTAGGAATTCTAAGGAGGTTGAATTAAACAAAGTTGAGGACATAATGAAACATCTACAAATGAAGCTCACACTAAATGTATTGAAAAAGAAGAAGGTTAAGGAGCGTATAGCAAAAGAAAGCCCTAATATAGAAAAGAAAAAAGAGGATCCAGGAGATTTTTACATTCCTTGTAGTGTCAATGAAGTCAAAATAGATAGGGCATTCCTAGATTTAGGAGTGATTATCAATATGATGCCCTATAATTTTGGTCAAAAGTTGGGGTTAGAAGAGTTAGAAGTTATAAAGATGCTAGTGAAGACGGTGGGCATAATAATTAATCGGCCAAAGGTGATTATTAAAGATGTCCCAGTGCATATTGATATTTTTACCTTCTCCACATACTTCTTTATATTGGATATTAGAGAAGATGTGAAAACCCCTATGATCCTTATATGACCATTTTTAGCTAGTGCCCACTCCATAATTAATGTTGATCAAGGTGAACTAACTTTAAGGGTCGGAGAGCATCAAATAACTTTTACTGTGTCAAAGAAAGATAATAACTCTCCTTTACTTCCAATTAAGATTAGCGAAACTAAACCTCGAGGATAATGGGAAGATATTGAGAACCTTAGGAATACATTTAGAAAGAAATGATCGCAAAGGAGAAAGCGAAGGAAGGTGAAGCAGAAGGAAGGAGGAATCCAAGACATGGTAGCTTATGTGCAAATGGTAAGATCGATGACTGTGCTACCATTGCATTATTCATTTGAACCACCTTGAACACAAAAAGAACTTAGAGCTACTGACATTAAAAGAAGCGTTGCATAGGTGGCAACCCATGTATTGTTAATTTCATGTTATTTCCTTTGATATTTTATATAGTTTGAATTTTGTAGTTAGGCTATTTCATTTCCAAATAAAATCGAGAAGGAATAAGACTTTGACATGAATTAGATGATCGAGGAAGTAAGTAAAAGAGAGGTGAAAGAGTTATAAAGAGTTAAGAAGTGATCTCGGGAAAGTGTAGAAGGACAAAAGAAGAAAAAAATAAAAAATTGGTTGAAAAAATTCAGGCCACAATCATGGCCTATAGCAAGGTAAAACTGGAACACACGAATTTTAGTTTAATTTTTTACCATTTTACCCTTCATTCACCTATATATTCATTTCTTACTTCACTTTTTCACTAACTTTCATTTTCAATCTCTCTAAGTTTAGAAGCTCCAAACACTCTCACTTCTCTCTAACTAAAATCCAACTCCCACTTATTTCCAACTCCATTTACTTGCAAGCTAGTATGTTGCGTATTAAACAGTCAGCAAAGTGCGATCAATCATCAAGATGAAACCAAGTCATGGGATGAGGGTGAAAGAATAGGGTGGTAGACTTTAGAGTACCCTTCCCGATTTATATAGAGGAGGAAGGTATTCATTTCTAATCCTTTAATGCTAAACAAATTGTAGTCCCAAAATATTTTGATTTTGATACACTTGATAGGCTAGAACTATGAGATAGGGTAGATAACCTAGCAGAAAGAATTTAGTAGGTGAAGTTCATATGCTTGCAACATCCTGTCTACTAGGAGCTCATTTTAGAATTCTGCACTTCCCTTTATTACGAACCTAGTAACCCTAAAGAAATGTGGTTTAGCTTACAGGGACGAAATTATGAACTAAACATTGAAATCATGTGCGATATTTTTGGGTTTCCCAAGTATTCCATTATCAATCAAAATGATGATTTTCGTGCTTCTCGCTATTGGAATAAGCTCACAGGGTTAGAGCAATTCGATGCTAAAAATGCCCATAACAATATCATCAAAACCCATAAGCACTTGTTATTGAACAAATTCATGTGTGAAATGGTTTCTGATAAATCAGAAACCAACAAGTGCTCCACAAAGGAACCTTTCCTATTGTAGTGCATGGATCACAGCATCCTAGTGTGCACCTCCACACATGTACTGAATGCTATTGTTGCAACTTTACGTAAGAGGAGCAACAATTTGGGTATGGGGTACTTGGTTTTTTCCTTTTGCTGAGTATTATGGCATAGACTGTAGTGGTTTAACTGTCTACATCCCGATTTTCTAAATCACCATCATCTATGGAGTGTTGAAATCCTTAAGTCCTATAACATAGAACTTTAGGATATCAACCAAAAGGATCATGTGAAAATCAGGGCTAATCAAGTGAGTTTGAGTATAGCGCTGCCTCAGTAGGTACAAGAGGACTCAACTAATGAG
The DNA here is from genome assembly GCA_027479065.1 of Erythroxylum brevipes. NCBI lineage: Eukaryota > Viridiplantae > Streptophyta > Magnoliopsida > Malpighiales > Erythroxylaceae > Erythroxylum > Erythroxylum brevipes. The sequence continues at coordinate 13,259,215 of JANIHY010000001.1, forward strand.
GAGTCTGAAGAGGAAGAAGATACCAATGAATCAAGTTAGAAGAAAGTACTTGATGCAATCTCTACAAACACCAAGGTAATTATAGATACATTTGCGAAGAACTTTAGAAGAATGAAGGAGATGGTCCGAACACAATGATGTCAAAGCTAGAATATGCGTCATATCTATCATTACTTCGAGGCTCAAGGCATCTAATTGCCACCTCTGACACCATCCCTGCCTCTATCCCCACGAGGCTTTGTTTCTAACCCTTTTCTTTTTAAATTTAGTCCTTATTTTATTTTATTTTACTTTAATTTATGTTTCTTCTTGCCATGCATGTTTGTTTCCCTCCTTATTACATTAAGGGCAATGTGTCATTCAAGTATGGCGAGCGTTATGTGTTTTGCTTAGAATGTGAATTTTGCATATTGTATAATTATTTGTTGGATTGCATTTTGTGAATTGTGTAAATCTGTCAATGTATTAGATGGATTGAAATTGATTTAATTTTGAGCATAGTCTATTAGGTTCTGAAAGTCATTAGCTCATAAAATTAGTGAATTTGGTTCTTTGGCTAAATATGCAAGTTAATTAGGATTTAGTGTGAGTTTTTCACCCTCTAAATTGTCACATTCATTCATAATTTTAGGTCTTTCGACTAAAGTAGCTCTGTTAGTATTTTTCATAAAGCAACAAAGTAGGCAATAGTAATAAAAAAAGTTGGTTAATTTTAAATAAATAACTATTCCGTTGGTCTTCGGGTTATGAATAGAGCAAGTAGCCAATTGAGAATATGATGCAGCTGAATAACTAGATCGACACGCATCACAAATGTGTGCCTCAATGTCAAAAGGCTATAATGACATTTCAACCAAGTAACTTAATAAAAATATGACTTAGTCGAGTAACCGGATCGACATTGGTGATGAGTAACTGGATCGACACGCATCACAAATGTGTGCTTCCGCGTCAAAAGGCTATAATGACATTTCAGCCAAGTAACTTAATAAAAATATGACTTAGTCGAATAACCAGATCGACATTCATCACCAATGTTTGCCTTCGAGTATAAGAGTAAATATTTTTTAAAATGTTTTTAATAAAATCTATCAAACTTGTAAATAGCTTGACTTTTCATGAAAACATACTTAAGAGTAGTTATAGATTTTGAATGACCGAAGAATTATTAATGTATGTGTACAATTAAAAAGGGTGGGTAACTTGACATTTGGGTTTTGATTAATATATGTTTAGTATGAGCCCCTAAATGTGGATTTTGCATGTTAATGATTAGAAATAACTTGAATGATTGTGTTTAAAGTTAAATTTATTTCATGAAGTTGAAGCCATTGTCTCATTATTGCAGTGTGTGCTTTGTGATTTTATGTGTTTGTTGTTTTGTTTGCTTATGGACAAAAAAACGTTTAAGTGTGAGGATGTTGATAAGTGTAAATTGCATCATATTTTAAGGCTTAGTTTAATATATGTTTAATTGATAATTCAATAGTTTAGTATGTTTTTAGGCTAGATTTGTGTTAGTTTATTAATTATTTTTGTTTAAGTGTTTTTATGGGTTACTACAAGTCTTTGAGCTTAAATATTATATTTTTGAGATACCTTGATGTGTTTGTTAGTGTTTCAGGGTCAACTTCGAAGAACGGAGAAGTTTTGGAGACATTCAGGCCACAAAAATGGCCAACGATCATGGCACAAGATAGAAGTACCAAAGTTGGCCCACAATCATAGCCCACATGTCATGATTGTGACTAAAGATCAGGACATGCCTACAATCGTTACCTATATGCCACAATCGTGAATGAAGGCTTAGATGTAGCCCACGATCTTGGCCTACATCGGACAGATGCATAGACACTCAAAAACTTCAAGTTTCGAGGGATTTTTCGAATCTTTCGGATCCCTAAAAAACCCTAAGGCTTCTTAGAACACAAAGGATATTTAAAGAACAAGACTAAGAGGCAGAGAGAGTTTTTACATCAACCACATTTGAGAAACCTTAGAGAGAGATGATTGAGAAAGAGAAGAAGGAAGAGAGAAGTGGAGAAGAACCTAACTCGACATACTCCCCAGATTAGGAGTTTCTTGACATCGCTGCCTCCCTTCATCTGTTCAGATTGTATTTCCTATTTATCTTTAATTTTATTTTTGTATAGAATTGGGAATAACATTTTGATGAAAGGTTTTTGAATGTTGAGATGTTTTAAACTCACCTTTAGAGTTTCATCTTTGAATTAATGAAATCTGTTTGTTTATGTTTTTATGGGTTTATTGTGATTTAATTCTACAATTGCATAATTCGATAAAAAACTAAGAGGGTGAATCGAATGAAAAATAATTAAATTAGGCTAATGAGAGTTAGGTGATTTAATATAATAAGGATTAAATCAAATTAGTAAATTATTCGAAGAGAGATCTTGCATAGGTTTCTAATAGTTTATTACTCAATTTCAGAACTAATTGGGGTTTTAAACAAGTTGTTAATCGAGAGATTGCATCTTCCAAGAAAATTCCTTTTCCTCACTTATTCAATCGACCTAGCCAAGATCTTAAAACAATCATTAAGATCAATAATAACATAGAGCTCAAACTGATTACCTAGAATCGGTGGATCCCATCTTGACTCATCAATAATCAGATAGGTGCTTAATTATATTCAATGATCATTCAACTAGCATTGTTATACACTATGTGTTTGATATCAAAACATAATAAGTGGCTTATTGATTACTATGATGATCTCAGATCAAAGGAAAAATATACATTTAAATCCTTATGAAAATATCGTACTTGATAGTTCATAGGTAATATTAACCATTGAGAATTCTCAGTTTGATCAGTTCAATATATTATATTTCCATATGCATCATCTATATATGTAACTTAATAAATGAGACCTACTAATATCCATCAAATAGATACTATTATGTACATATTGATCTAATCGGATCATTAAAGTCCTTATTTGATGATCCTATGATCAAGAACATTTTTAGATTAAACTCTGAAGACTTGACATTTATTATCGTAATCTTCATTATGATGGCAATTGTATAAATTTAATCAAGGACTTATTATAATAGAATAAAAAATAATAACTGTAATATGATAATAAAATTATATGTCATATTATTAATCAAAATTAATAATCACAAAATTAAAGTGTTTAATCTATTACATAACAATTGAGTCATGGGTATAATTCCAACACCTCTCTTCTTTACTTTTGTTGTTTTCTGAGTCGGCAAAACATGTGCCCCATTCATGAAAATGGTTCTAACTTCTTAGTCTTCTCTACCAGGGACTCCATTAGTAGCTTCATGAATCTTGGATCGGCAATATTTCATGATGCGTCAGCTTGCCACGTTTGGGGTATTTATCTTCTTAAGGTTTCAACTCTTCTTTTCATGAGCTTGTTCGTCACCTTGCTTTTGATTTTCAGAACTTTGTTGATCAGTTTTCATCTTATAAAGTCTTTTATTCTGACTTTTCTTTGGGGATTTTGAACATAGCGCTTCACTGCTTCTGGTGTGAGAAGTACTTCTAGATATTGGTGACAACCATTTGGGAGGATAAAGACTCTTAATTAGCAAATAGATTATCCAACTCTTCAATAGAAGGTTGCATAGTCCATCCTTGGATAGAAATCAAGAACGACAGCTACTCATTATTAATGCCACGAACCAATGTGCTCTGGGTTCTATCATTGCTAAACTTCTCCTTTACAGCTAATTGAGCAATCTCAGGACATAAAATCTTCAAGAAAATATTGAGAAATCGTCATAGTTCCTTGACAATTTGCCAACTCAATCACCAAATATTGAAGTCTAAGAAAGTCTTCTATCTTAGCCTTCTTTTGGAGGACACATTGGGGTAAAAAGGATTATCCAAATTTAACCAAGTTTCAAACATAATTTTAAAATTATTTTAAGAATAACATTCAGTTCCAAAATTAAGACAATTATCTTTCTTAATATGATTAAGATTAAAAATTAGATTAATTCTTAATTAATTTTAGAAAAATAATTTTTTAGAATAAGAATTAATTAGTTTCAATTATATCAAAATTTATTAATTAGACTCTTCAAAATTAAGAAATTGTTTTCTCCAGTAATTAAGAAAAAACCAAAATATTAAAGCTTGATACAAGTTTCTGGGTTGCTAATAAATTTAAAGATAATATGACAACCTTTAGATATTAGGTAGAACAATGAAACTATTAGAGATCTCTACGTCGAGCACTAGTTGATTAAAGACAAGCTCCAAACTGGTTTAGTCCATCATTAGAATCCATCTTAGGTGCCACAATCAAGTACTTGACAAACAGAATTATAATAAATACCAGACTAATTGAGTAAATTTGCTTTGATACCAAGTTGAAAATATGAAAGAATAAACAATACTTCAACTATAGCTAGTTACACCAGCTAGTAGGCTGCATAAAGAGAAGTAAGTTAGCAACACGAAAGCCTAAATCTTGCTGGAGAGATGTATTGTATTAATGCTACTTAATCAGAAAAATTACAAGACCTGATATATATGGACTCATATAGGACATTGAAGAAACTGGTTCATAAATGACGTGAGTCTTAGGATTAAGACGATTCCTTGGATAAACAAAGAGACTAAATAACTAATAAGACACCACAAACTAGGTATATGAACCAAACAACTATCACAAACTTCAACACTCCGCAGACTAACTAAACGAATGAAGTAAGCACCACAAACTTCTAACACCATCCTCCAAAAATTATTCAGATGAAGAGGAAAGGTAAATGGAAAATTCTATTATGATGATAATTCCCCAGAGATGCAAACATGTGGTCAACAGCAATTATTTCTGGAGGTATTTATCAAACCAATCACTCGCTTCCTTCACCATAAGAGACGTCATTTGATGTCCAATTCCAGGCTGTGCAATAAACTATATGTATACAATGGAACGTCAGTATTATGACTATCAAATGCAGGTGTCATGCATGCTCCAAACGCGATGACTATCTACTGTTCTATGTCTTACCACTTATTATTGGATATCAAACAATAGGGGTAAAAACGGAACAACATGTGTATCCATTGCCCCATGTCTACCCAAAAAGGACAGCAAATAAAAACAATGAACAGATAAGATGCATGAAAGATTGTTCAAATTTCAAGAGCTCGTAAGGTTCACACCTCAAACTTTTCCTGACTGTGAGCTTCTTCATAGGACATTTTTCCTCTTGATACAGGAACTTTTAAGCCAGCGAGAGGGCAACGAGGATCTTCTGCACCTGTATTTCAAATACAAAATGTATTTGACTTCATATGAACATTCAAAGCAGAAAAAACTTGATCTAAGGGGCAGTATGTAGTCAAACACTCAAACTATATTCAGAAAGCTACTAAGACTATGCGCTGAGACTACATATGTCGTTTCATGTAATACTGAAAAGGACTAAACGACTGCTTCTTACGAAAGAAAGGATGAAATAGTATGCATGAGGATTAATCTAAAAAGAATCTAAAAAGACTATATAATGCAGCTTAGCACCCTTACTTTAGAACCTTATGTGAATTCAACTATTCTACTCTAGATAAGTGTAAGATCTAAAATTGATCATAGCTTCTGAGCAAGGTATATAAATGTACCATTAAGAATCAATAGTGGACGTTGTGCAATGGCTGGAATTGTATATGGCGAATCAAACCTACTGGCCAGACCAGGCGCAATCTTATCCCAGACCTAATCAGACAAAAGTAAACAGAAACGATTAAAACTCCTTACACATGAGAGAAGTAGTCTCCTTATAGAAAGTTCTCTCAAGTAAATGCAAGAACAATATGGACAATAATGTCAACATATAGTTTGGTATAAGACAACAACCAAAAAAAAAAGTAAGCACTTGAAGTTAAGGACAAGTGATAATGAACAAAAAATCATGAAATGTCAATCAGACAAGCCACACTACTTAGCTGGCCAAAGAGAATCCTGAAAGAATAACAGAGTTAAAAGTATTAGAAAAATGGCATCAACCTTCTCCACCACTTCTTTATCAATTGCACTTTTCCCTAAACCCAATCGAGCTTCTGCAACCAAAATCAAGTAATTAAAAAAAGTAATGGACACAAGAGCTCTAGTTGAAACACAATTGTCAAATAAGTAAGCTACAATAAGCAAATTCTTACATCCCTGCGCTTGTCGTGATGCTTAAGGCAGAAATTTTTTTTCTTGACCAGTTACTGGTTCATTAATTGTTCTCCACATGAATATGTTGAAGGACATTAAGTTTCATAGTTAATGCTTTAAAATACATTGGAGAAAGCTGCTACTGGTATTGTAATGGAAGTGGTGCTTCAGTAAATCTCGATCAAAAACTTCTGCTTGCATTTTTTTGCCTGCATACCTTCAAACAGAGGCCGAATACTATCCACCCGTCCCTGCCACATGTCATTATCTATTGCCCATCGAAATCCCTAAAATTTCATTTAATAAATTTTAGAATATTATTAGATGTGAACAAGCTAATTCCTCAACAGGCTTAGCTAGTTTACTGGACCAACCTGCACACCAATTATAGGGACAGCCACTGTGTATCTGGTGTCGGCAAAAGCAGCAAACCATGCATGCATCCCTGCATCAAATAATGATACACAAAGGGTGAAGAAGTACCAACAATGGCATTCTACTGATGATCGTTTCATAGTTGAAATAACTGACCTCCTAGTGATTCGCCAGTAATTCCTATTCTGTTAGCATCAACATCTTCTCTCTGTGTAAGATAATCTGCTAGTTTTATCAAATCCCAGACCTGCAGTCATAAAACTTTAGAAGTCTGACTAACAAAGATCAAAATCAAAATTAAATTGTTTTATAGATCTAAAGCATTATCATAACTCTCATATCTTAAGTCTCAATAGACCAGAAGACTATCTCATAAGAATATCATCACAACTCTATGTGTCAACTCTATAAAAATGTCAGTATCCAAAGACAATGAATGAAAGAAAAAGAGGAGATCAGGCAGTCACCGTGTCATATATGAATGGCATTCTATCACCTGTTTTCCATGAAGAAATAAGAGCCTGCAAATATATGCCCAAAAAATCCTTAGTGACCATTTTTTAAACAGAAGACAGCATCTCAAAGTCAATCACTCTGTAACTAGTCATTTTTCTGTGTCATTCAACAGCTAGATTTTTAACAGATTGGCATGAATTCGATAGCAAGGCAATTCCATGATTAAAGCGTTATAGGGCAGATGACACGCGGGAAAGAAAGTGTTTTTTTGGGATTAAAATCCCCTAGGGACAAAGTTCACACGGTGGTATCCGATGCTTACATCTCGATAGGCAGTCTTATTGCCGGCACGCTCTCCATGGTATCGAGAGTCAACGCCGATTGCTACATATCCACGGGAAGCATAGGCCTAAGGAGAGCAAAACAAGCATGATGTCTTATCCCCTGCAAAGTTGAGACTTTAAATCATCAAAAGGGCAGAACCTCAAGCAATGGGCGCAACCACTCTTTGCACTTGTTCGTGCTATGGAGAAAGACAATAGCAGGTCGCCTTTCTGTCCAATCTTTCATGCTCAAAATCAACAACGGCAATCTTCCTTGTTCTCCTGCCTATAAAAGCACCCACACGACTTGGTCACAAAAAATCACGGATTTAATGCTATGGCGTAATTCTGAACCAATCAGTTAAATACCTCAGTGGCGAGATGAAGATTCTCCTCCTTCACTACATCCTTAAAATTTTGTATCTCTACCTTGGGACAAGATTTCATAGCCTGCTCACTATTTAACATTAGTTTAAAAATGAAATTAAACAGGAAAAGCAAAATGAAACACTTAACCTCACTGAAATTGGTGGGGCCAGTGTCATCCTGGAAGAAGGGATTAGTCACTGGTTTTGCATCCTCCACGGACAATGCAACTGAAAACCAAGCAGTAATCATACACAAACATGAAAACAAAAAATCTTATATTCAAGACTGAAAATTCAGTTAACCTTCAGAGGACCGCCTACAACGAAGGACTTCTATGAAATCGGAGCGTAGCTTCCCCACATCGGTCACCTGGGCTTTCATAGTTAATGCGTTGGTTGTTTGGTTGAGGAGGTGCTGAGAAGCGCCGTATTTGTAGGAATATAGTTCTTGCGGGCAAGATGGGCACGTTCGAGCTGTCGGGCGGTACACGTGGAATACGTGGGACCTAAATGCACTTGAAGACAACATTTTCACGGAAGAAGCAGTTGGTATGATGAGGAAGAGGAGGAGGACGATGATGATGGGGTCCTCATCCTTACTGAATTCAACTACAAAAGCTTTTAACGCAACTGATACGTTTTTTCTCCATTTTTGTTGCTTTTCTAGTTTTCATTTGCGCCCTGTAGTAACTAACGCATAATAGCTAAAACTGAAACTTCCTTCTAACGAAAGTACATGGCACAGTATAAAGTATTTAACAGAACAAAGAAGGAAGGCTCAAAGATTCGATCGATGAAAGTACAGTCTTGATCAGCCATTTTGTTGTGGTTGGCTCTTGTCGTATGCTCCTTTTTTTTTTTTTTTAGAAATGGTAATGACACGGGATAAAGCAATCCTAACAATATTAGTACATAGAAGCGAATACATCCCCTTTATAAATCTACGCAACGATTGCCTTCTCGAAACATATGACTTACACGTATCACCCAATGTCTTGACAGCAACTCTTGGATGACTGGAATTAGGGGTGTTCAAGAAAACCTATGAACTTGTGACCCGGACCTAAATTATATGAACCGACCATGTAAACAAGGTTAACCGAACCTAGGTTTAGGTTCGATTGAACTTGTGACCCGGACCTAAATTATATGAACCGACCATGTAAACAAGGTTAACCGAACCTAGGTTTAGGTTCGATTGAACTTGTGACCCGGACCTAAATTATATGAACCGACCATGTAAACAAGGTTAACCGAACCTAGGTTTAGGTTCGAT
>JANIHY010000001.1:13298177-13311951 GCA_027479065.1 Erythroxylum brevipes
TCTGTTAAAAATCCATATTAATTCATATTAAAAAGTTTTTAATCAAAATTTTATTTATTTAATTAATAAAAATAGTATTACAATAAAAAATCAATAATTTTGTCACATTCATAACAATTATTTATGTAATAATTTGTTAAAATAACTAACAAACACCTTAGTAACATTTTAAAAAAAAATAACATCACAAAGTATTTTTTAATAATAATTTAGAATAACAAAAGTATTTCTTAGAAAGAGTATAACTACGTAAAAGACTTAGGTCTTTATCCCAAACTTTAATTATAAATTTTTCTATAAAACATGATTATGATTTATTTTCAAAAAATATAAATTTCTTCAAGAAAGTATTCTTAAAAACATACACATATTTTTGTTTGTACAAAAGAGTTTTCATTTATTAGAGAAAATGAGAACAGACCAATGCAATACCAGCAAAAACAATTTCCATTCCAAATTTCTATTTCTTTGTTCAGTTACGCTTCCCATATTCGTTGGTCCAGCAAATTTATACTCACATAAATGCGCGTGATTCGGTAATGTTAATGTTGATAAAGTGTAAGCATGCGGCTGTTGATGTAAGATTTCAGGTAATAAATAATAATATTGAATTGATAATATCAATAAATTTTAATAACTAAATTGAGATTTTATAACTGTGACATGAATCAATAACAAGATTAGAGGAATATTTTTTAAAAGTGATGTACATTGATTGGAAGTTATGCATTCTTAATGATGAATTATCACAATGGAGAAGTAAATTGTAGGCTTTTGAATTTTGTTTATCAATCTCTTTCACACATCATCAAAGAATGCTTAACTTGATCATAAGCTAAATTGCGTCAAGAAAACATTAATTAAGTTAAAATATAATTTGTGGTAAGCAACAAGTCTTATGGAAGGATTAGACAAAATTGGTGAATAGATTTAAAGATCCATAATGCAGTTAACAATATAATGTCCATTCTATATATGACCAAAATATTACATACACATATCAAGATGTTAATTGTAACAAGACTAATGCTAGTTTGTATTAATTAATTCAACAATTTCTTACTTAGACATCATAATCATACCATAATGCTTTCACAATAATATGCAAAGCTAAACTAATCGTACATGTCCAATACATTTCATATGGGTCTTTGATAGAACACTGACGTAGAAAATTGTAAAAGATAAAGCACTGTGAAATTGGACTGTAAAGGACAAGATTCTAATGAAACGAGAATATATATTGATAAGAAGAATTGATGACACCAACAGTTTTGTGAAGTCTGCCTTACTTCTCACTCATCAAAATATTTCATCAATCTTCTTTGCCTCTCCTCTCTTGTTGGGCCCGGGTCCAGGATCCCCAAATCCCGAGGTGGCCCCTCAGGCTGCGCCAGCGACGCGCTCCCAAACCTCAGATCTAATCCCAACATCTATACCTAATTCGATTCATACAAACATACATACACACATTCGACACATGCATTCCATCAAAGTAATAAAACACCCCATAAATCAAGGGGTTTCATGCCATTACAATCCAAAGAAATAAAACGAGTATTCTCAACCATACACAGTACATAATAAATTTTAAATCTAAATACATGAAAAATGTTCCATGATAGTATGCTCGGATGGCCAACCAAAATACTAACTGAATATAAAGCTCCTAACTATCTTTAAATTTTCGATGCCTTGCAAGATCAACGAGAGTCTCGTTCTGCACCTGAGGAGAGAAAAGTAATGGGTTGAGCTACACAGCTCAGTGGCTAATATAATTATAACCATCGGTAACTAGCACAAATTCAAACATATGTATGTATATATATTATATGTGTATATACATGCGACATTTCTAGCGCTCACATGCTAATAAGTAATAACCGCAGTCAACATAATTCATACAATAAATATGCTTCATAAAGAACAGATCAAATATGCAATGCACATCACATCGCTCGAGGGTTCCATGGAAACAAAAGGGAGAAACCGAAGTTTACACCCTGAACAAATGAGTCCATTCGAATCTCATAAGCCATAAGCGGGCAGTCGGGAGAAGGCTCTTGTCGACGTGCACGTGACGAACGAAATGGTTCCACTCTCGCCCAAACAAAAACACATAATCATGCTCAAAATCATTTTATCAAATGATATGCTTTCATACTTTTCATTTATTCAAAATGTCATGACCGAAGTCGAGGCATAACATGCTCAGAATCAAAATCAATTTTCATATCAAGATTATGTTTTAACATACATAGCATATAATAAATATCCACACATAGGCAAGAATTTTCCTAATCACACAACAACTATAAGTATATTACCCACCTAATATCGCTTGAGTATCCGACTCACTGTTGTCCTTCCTCTTACGATTGAATCGGGTCAGCTTGGTTTCCTATAACAAACCAAGTTTTCATTCAATCAATTATCAAAAAGAAAATACTCAAAAACCTTGAAAATCCAAAATAGAGCACTAAAAGTCTACATTCGACTTCCTTCTAAAATCTCGAACCCTTAGAGGCAAATTCCAAACTTCCTTTCTCCATAAAACTTGTAGCCTTTTATTTCTAGTTCACAACGAATCTGAAATTACCTCAATTGGACATCTACATCAAAAGATATGCTCAAAATACCAACATTTTTCTCTTTCAGACAACCTGGGGCTCGCCGCGGCAAAGGCCAAGCTCGTCGCGACGAGCATAAACGTGTGCGTCGCGACGTGCTCACCTGACGCACGTTGTGACGTGCACACTTTGTGCGTCGTGGCGTGCACATCTTCCATGCACGTCGCGACGTGCACCTTGTGCACGCTGCGTGCCGCCCTTCTTCGCACGCCACGGCGTGCTCATGAGCACGTCGCGACATGCAGGTCGGAGGAGCGACTCCGAACTCCATTTTTCCTGCATTTTCTGATTTCAATCCTTCCCTCAACCAAATGTAACATATCTAAACCTTAAATCATGACTTATACTACATTTCTAACCCAACAGCAACTCAAAAACATCCATAAAATCATTAACCCACGAAATCTATCCATTTCTATCTTTCAAACCCTAAATCTCCGATTATCACCCATTCCAAACGATTCTAAGGTTCAATCTAACCACAACAAGATATAACGAACTTAAACTTACAAGGACTTACTCTAAATCAGTCGAGAACCTCAAGATCGAAAATCTCTTTCTCTTCTCTTCTTCCTCCACCGATGGCAACTTCTCATTTCTTCTTCTCTTTTCTTTTCCCTTCTTTCTCTCTTCTTTCCCTTAAGTCTAAGGGTAGGAAAAGACCAAACCACCCCTCTTTGACATGCATTAAGCTCTCCCACCTAAGTGGTCTCCCTAGTTTGCCCCCACAAACATGTTACCCTATAGTTCCCATTTAAAACCACATTATAGACAATTAATCTCAATTCTCCACTAATACTCCCAAATTAATCAAACCAAGGCATAAACACATAATTAACACAATTTATGCTTAATAACATCATAAAAAAATTTCGGGGTCCAACAGAATGATACGGTATGCTTATGATATATGAATTATGATTGTATATGGGTATGTGTGATTGTTTTAGGGCAAAAGAAAAGTGAGAGGAATAAGATGTTTGACAGATAAATTATGGGAATTGTATAATTTTGTATAAGACGAGTTTTATGATTTTGAGCTTTGGATTGAGGTTATGGAATTGATAAATTCCAAATTGAAAAAGTGTATCACTTTATGAGAGATTGAATGCATAAGAAAAAAAAAGTTATAACGGATTTGGAATGTCTTAGGGTTTCCAATGCAAACGTTTTCTTCGATAATTGTGTTCAGATGTCGGGTTCAGTTTTTGCTCCGTCTTTGATTTGTTTCACTTTCGAGTCATTCGCTTTCGATTTGTGATTCAATTCGTATCCGATTTGATTTCGCCTTATGTTTTGTTTATTTGCTTTAATTCGATTCATGTTCATTCGTTTTCGTATTCGATATCGATTTGCTTTGATTTGATCATTTTGCTTTTATTCTATCTGCTTTGTTCTTTCATTTCCGATACTTTGTATTCGCTATCTGATTCGATTTCGATTTGCTTCCGCTTTCATTTTACGTTTTGCTATGTTCTCCGCTTCTTCCGTTTTCTCTTTTCCGGTTGGGATCCGGTTTCCAGATTAGGTCCCAACAGTTATGGTATCAGAGCAAGAGTGATAGTGTTAAGCTTAAGCAGTTGGGTTTCGGATCCAACAATATCAAACTTTTAACTGCCAAAGCATATGGAATGTTATGCATGCGTTCGACCTCCTTTTAGGTCTTAAGTGCTTGCTCCTTTGAAAGTTTGATTCCATGTCTAGTAGGTTTGAAACCCCTCTTGGAATCTTGTATGGCTAACTTATTGAGCATGTTCTCAATGTAGGTTAATTGAGACAAGGCTATCCGTTTGTTCTTATGATCCCTCATAAGTTTGATCCTTAGAATATAGTTAGCCTCTTCTAAATCCTTCATTGAGAATTGTTTGTTTAGCCATCCTTTGACTGTAGATAACATTGCTACATCTTTCCTAATGAGTAAAATGTCATCGACATACAAAATTAGGAAAATAACCTTAACCAAGTTGTCAAAGAAGAACAAGTGGTAGATCGGATTGGTTAAGGATACAACAACAAGGAGAGAATACATTGGCAAAGGAAAGGATACAAAACAGTCAAAGCTATAGCAAGGATTCAGAGAGGATACAAAAGTAACGATTCAAAGCTGTAGCAAGGAGTCGGTATATTTCTACCACATTGTTCTTATGTAAATTATTTTCCTTATACCGTATCAGGTATGGTTGAAACATGTTGATTTGGTTATGATATTTCTTCTACGTTTTGATTTCAAAAAAGTTTTGAAATCTACCATTTTAGCCAAATCTTGCATGCTTTTGTTTTGATCCAACATGAGCAATGAAGTACTTGTAGATGCCTCGGATATCTTGACATTGACGTCTTTGTTCTTTAACTATATTCTTTAACATCTTAGCATTTTCTAAAACTGCTTTATTAGTCTCTGTGATGGCATTGAGCACCTTTTCCAATTCAGCTGCCTCATCCTCTCCAGATTCTTTGCTGGTTATTCCTCCTTGTCTTCTAGTGGTGTCAAACTAAAACTAGCCTATCCTGCCCTAGTCTTAACATGAGATTTTACGTTGATGTCTCAAAGTTCCATATTATGGGACTTTAAGATCTTAGATCTTGTTAAGTGATGAGTGTTAAGAAACTTAGGAAGATGTATAATTACAATTGACACCATAATACTCTACAATAACTGTAACCAAATATGCCATGCCTAGATTATTGCTCTTCCTTTTTGGAGTAGCAATAATAGCGTTAAAAATATGGGTGGAGTTCTAAACTTGGATGTTTTCTATGCACCACAATAAAACAATTTCCTTGATTGAACACTTGTTGGTTTCTATTTTGTCTTACCTTGTTTGACACATAAACTTGTGTAATAGCAAGTGCTTGAGACTATGAATTATATTATTATGGGCATTTTTAGAATCAAAATTCTCCAACCTAATCAATTAAGTGCAATAGTGTGTGGCACGGAAGTCATCGTGCATGTATAATATGGTCGATTCAGGGAATCCACATATTTCATACAATGTCTTATAGTTCAATTTATACGGTTGACCTAGTAATCGAAACCATAGATCCTTAGGTTACTAAGCTCATATTGGAGGGAGTTGAAGAATTCAAGGAGTTGAAGAATTTTATGGTAAGTTCTTCATATACGACATAATTAATACACATGAAGTTTTCCCAATGAAATCCTCCCCTTAAACTTTCAACCCATTCTCTCAAACCAATAGTTTCTAATATGTCACAATCTAAACATCGAGGCACAATAATTATTTTAGAATAAGAGTTTGGAAACGTTTACCTTCCTCTTTTGCGTAAATTAGGAATGGTGCTTCGCACTCTACAACCTGGTTCTCCTTTGTTCATGACCTAATACTTAGACCTTGCCCTTTAGTTGAGATCACTTGACCATTTGCCTAACACACAGTCCCATTGGAATGAGAGGTGTGAGGAATTTAGATAGAAATAAAGACCTTAAGGATGGTTGTAGAGAGATATGAGAGCGAATTGGCTTCTTGACTTTAAAGAGAGAGTTAGAGAATGAGATGTGTAGGAAATATGAGAGTGAATTTATTGGCTTCTTGACTTTAAAGAGAGAGTTAGAGAATGAGATGTGTAGTAAATATGAGAGTGAATGTAAATATATAGATTAGGAGTGGGTAAGAGGGCTAAAATTGGGAAAAATTGCATAAATTCGCGTATTTTTGATTTTCCCCATTGTAAGCCACAATTGTGGCCTTGGAAATATCTACATTCCTCTAGATTTTTGCTTCTTTTCCTCGTTTCACACCCGAATTCTTTCCATACATTATAATTGCATCATCACTTCATTGTTTCCCTTTCCAAACCATTCCCATCCATTATGAAAAAGATAAAAGTAAGAACTCCAAGGTCCTACTTATGCTTGTTCTTTTTCCAAGTGTTTTACTCAGTTCAAAAGCACACACAAAC
Organism: Erythroxylum brevipes; assembly: GCA_027479065.1. Taxonomy (NCBI): domain Eukaryota; kingdom Viridiplantae; phylum Streptophyta; class Magnoliopsida; order Malpighiales; family Erythroxylaceae; genus Erythroxylum; species Erythroxylum brevipes. The sequence goes on from JANIHY010000001.1 coordinate 13,304,732, forward strand.
AGAATTGCAAACCTAATATAATATGAAAGATGAACAATTAAAGATTGAAAATCATTGATTGCCTCCTATGAAACACTTTTTTTACCATCGCTAGCTTGATGTTTTTTATTTGCTCATGGTGGTTGAAATGATTCATGTAATGGTAACGCCACTATGACTTTCATGAGCTATGCTCGAGTTATCAAACTATACTTCTTACCACCTTTCTTATTCGTCTTCTTCTTTTTTTTTTAGTCTTTTCTGGATTGTGATCGTTCTAATGGGTCTTTACAAGTGTAACCTTGCTAGAATTCTTCATAACATTCATTGCATTGTACAACATCCACAGATTTAGAGACTTTCTTTTAATATTAGACACTTTAAATGACACCTTGTCATCCCCTACTCTCAATGTCAATTCAGCTCCATCAATGTTTATGACTAACCGAGTGGTGGCTAAAAATGGTCTCCTTAGGATAATAGGTGTCTCCACATCCTCTTTTATGTATAAGATTATCAAATCTATAGGAAAAGTGAACTTGTTGACCCTAACCAGAACATCCTTTACACACCTATAGGATGATGGATTGATCAATAAGTTATTTGAACACACATCTTTGTGGGTTTTATTTTACCTAACTCCATTTTCTTATATAATTTGTAAGACATCATACTTATATTAGCTCCTAAATATCCAAATTCCTTATCCATTCTAACATTGCCAATAGTGCATAAGATGTTAAAATCTCCCCGATCATCTTGCTTTTGTGGTAGTTTTATCACTTTAGTGGAGTTCTTTATGCTTAGCAATTCATTCTCCAACTTCCCTTTTATATATTCCATCAGAGCGAGTCATTTTTTAATTGTTCTACTATATCTATAACTTTATTCAGTTCAGCTCCCTTTGAAACTGTGCAATCTAGAGGTAGACTTGGATAAGAGGTGTTTAAATAAGATATTTCCACACTTACACTCAAACAACATTTATGATCATAAAAATCCACAACTTTGCGTAACATTTCATTTCTTCACCACTAAAAGTCGCAAGCATAATCATGAAGGAAAGGAATTTTCTAGGTCTGTAATATGGGAAAGGGTAAGGTGAGATGTATTTTTGGTAATGTAGCATAAGAGACATCAAGCTATTTAAGCAAAAGTAACACTTAATGATATATTAAGTGTATAAGTTAACATTCATTCAAATTTCGGTACCGTCAGCTATGATGAATACAACAATTATATTTCACAACTCAATTCAGCTCTCACACCATAAACCACATGAACATATCACAAAGTATGCTCCGTCCAAAATAGCATCTACCTCATATACAATATATTCAAACCATCCATTTAATATAACTTAAGAAGGAGAAATCAGTAATTAACAACTTTTCAAAACAATTATATTTTCTCTTTGATACTTTTATTCAAACTCACAAATTATAAATTATAATTTATTTTCTTTTTTCAAATATAAAGGTGAAAGAAGCTACATCAACATGGCAATTCATAACATGGCATTTTAACAAATATAACCAACCCATATGTATGCACGCCCCCACACTTAGGCTTTTGTACAATCACAACCATCAACAATTCACAAATTGTTGGCCCCTGAATTTTTTTAAATAAGCATGATTAGATTAATTTGGGATCTTTTTAGATTAATTTATGTTGGAATTAATTAGCATGTTAATGTGGGTAAGATAATATGGCATAGGTTAAGAGCTTTGGGCTATTAAAGTAGTGGGAGAGTGTAAGGCCAATTTTGGCAAGTCACTTAAGTTTAAAAAACCATAAGGCATTAAAGGAAGGGCAAGGTGGACTTTTATCATTCATTAAGGGTAAAATGGGAAGAAAGAAGTGTTGTAACCTTCCTTAAGAGGGGGAAAAACGAAAATGGGAGAGAAAGAAGTGAAATAACAAAACCAAAGAGAGGAAGAAGAGAGGTTTCGGTGGATGAGAGGAAAGAAAAGAGTTGAGCTATGGTTTCATCTTTTCTAAGCCTTCTAGAGAGATTTTGGTGTTGTACAAAAAGGGAAAAAAATAGAGGAAGATAAGGGCTTTCTTTTGAACCAAGCATTTCTTCATTTGGAGAATATTTGAGGTAAGAGCATTTTAAGGCTTTATATTTTTGGAAGGGTTTTGGTTTCAAGAGCTTAATAAATGCATGGATTTAGGTGTTATAGGATCAATTTATACATTAGTTTCTTTGGGTTCTCATTTGGAAATTTCTACTGATTTGAGAATTGTATTTATGTTAAAAAGGGAATCAAGAAGGACTAGAGGGGCAAGAGGAGAGGCATATTTGAACAAGTCATAATCAAGGACTTCAAGGTGGGTTTCACTTTTATAGTTAGTAATAAGAGAACCAAATTTTGCTATCAAGAAATGACGGTAAATAATTTTGCAACTACCTCACTCATGTGCATTTAACGTTTTTAAATGCTGTAAGATTGTGCTACATGCTTATACCTGGTTTGTGTGATTGATTTATGAAAATTTGTTTTTAAAATGATTCTTTGAAATGATGCACGATTATAAAATCATACTTCTGAAAATGATTTTAAAGATATAACAAGCATGTGAAAAACAAGTTTTCAAGAGAATGTGCCATTTTAGACATCAAGCTTACAAGATTTTGAAATCTATGTGTTATGTGGGTTTGTGGTAGTCCGTCAAGAACCGTCATGTGCACGTTGACCCCAGTATAGACTTCTCCCGCCCGCCGGCTAGTGGCATGGAGCTCCCTTAAGAACTCCCTCAAGAATTCATGACTACATAGGACTATTGCATTGAAAATGTGTAGTGTGTCATGTTTTGGATGATATGTTATGTGTTCATGACAAGTTAATATGAGTGATGCATTCATGATTTGCATACACATGAATTTCTGCATTGAAAATGACTTGTAAATGTTTTTGCTTGTTACAAATTATAAAATTGTTACCCACGAGCTTTAAGCTCACCCCCAATCTCCTCCCACACATTCAGGTGATGAGCAGGATATCGAGTAGGTCAAGAGGCAAGGCAACACTCCTCGTCTTAATTATTTTGTATTTGAAGCAAATTTTTAAAGCAAGGCTTTATTTGCATTATGAGCAAATTATGGTTCATGTATCTATTTTATTTTGAGATTTTGATGTGATAATGTATTTTTGACTTGAAATGTCCACTAAAGCTTTGTAAAATATTTATCTTTTGATGTAAATGGAATATGTTTGCATATTTACTCATGACTTTCTCTCAAGTTTGTACGTTGCAATTTTTTTAAAAGTTTTCATAAAGGATCATAAAGGAAAAATTTGAGTTCTGACTTCGGGGAGGAATCTGGATTAATCCAGGCTGATTTAGGCAAATATGTCTTTTAGAAACTGTAGGTCTTTCTTTTATCTTTCCAAAGGTATATAGCATGAAAATTTTGGACATCTGAGCTGAAAATTATGGTCCTTATAAGGGAATATGTTCAAGAGTGAAGTTGTATCTTCTATGTTTTGCTTCTGCTGCCTTTTTTCTTCTTCTGTGCTGATGTCATCTTCTTCTATGTTTTGTTTCTTCTACCTTATTGCTTCTTCTGTGCTGATGTTATCTTCTTCTATGTTTTGCTTCTTCTGCCCTTTTTGTTTCTTCTGTGTTGACGTCATCTTCTTCTATGTTTTGCTTCATCTGCCTTTTTGCTTCTTCTATGTTAACGTCATCTTCTTCTATGTTTTGCTTCTTCTGCCTTGACGTCATCTTCTTCTATGTTTTGCTTCTTCTGCCTTTTTGCTTCTTCTATGCTGAAGTCACCTTCTTCTATGTTTTGCTTCTTCTGTCTTTTTACTTCTTTTGTGCTGAAGTCATTTTCTTCTATGTTTTGCTTCTTCTGTGCTGACGTTATCTTCTTCCATGTTTTGCTTCTCCTACCTTTTGTTTCTTCTATGTTTTGCTTTTTCTGCTTTTTTTGCCTAACCTATCTTCTGTTCCATTTTTGACCCTTCAAAAGATAGAATCTGTCTTTGAGTTCTCATTAAAGTTGTAGATCTTGAAGTCCTCTTTCGAACCATATAAAGAACACCTTAATCTGATATCTGTAGGGAAAGTTATAGCAATTTTCCCACTTCTTCTATCTTTTTCCATTCATCTGCTTTTTCATTTGGCTTCGTCTGTACCTATCTTCTATTCCATTTTTGACCCTTCGAAATATAAAATCTGTCTTTGAGTCTTCATGAAAGTTGTAGAAATTGAAGTCCTATTTCGAACCATATAAAGAACACCTTAATCCGATATCTGTAAGGAAAGTTATAGTAATTTTCCCTCTCCTTTTGTCGTTTTTTCATTCGTCTACTTTTTCATTTGGCTTCATTTGTGCTTATCTTCTGTTCCATTTTTGACCCTCCAGAAGATAGAATCTGCCTTTGAGGTCTTCACAAAAGTTGTCGATCTTGAAGTTCCCTTTTGAACCATATAAAGAAATCTTAATTCGATATCTCTAGGGAAAGTTATAGTAATTTTCTCACTTCTTTTGTCTTTTTTTGTCGTCTGCTTTTTCATTTGGCTTCGTCTGTACCTATCTTCTGCTCCATTTTTGACCCGTTAGAAGATAGAATCTGAACTCAAGGTCTTCTTCAAAGTTGTAGATCTCAAAACCCTCTTTAAAATCGTTTTAAGATGATCTTAACCTAATATCCCTAATGATAGTTATGTTAATTGTCCTAAGGAAGGTGCAAAATGATTGAGGTCAAAATCTGTTCAAAAATAGTAGAAGTAAGCTGTCTTAAAGTTTGTTTTGGTGGGAGCACACCATCCTTGTAGGATACGCATTTAGATGTCACTTAAAATGTCAGCCTCGTGACTCTCAAGGGCGGGGTGTCTAACATAAATGCTTCACTAGCTTTAGGGCTTAGGTAGGACATTTGGTTAGGTTTAAACGCATTTAATTTGTGGTTTATACAAAAGGAAAGGCTAATAAAGCTCAAAGGGGTTTAATAAAGGGAAATTCATTTAAATGGTTAGGTTATTTGGATAAAGTAGCTCGTAAACAATAAAGAATGTCTAATCATTTTCATGATAATGCATATGATAGAAATGTAGTCTTAAATAAAAAATCAAAGCAAAGTCGAGATGTACATGTCATGAAGGTCAGACATAACAAAAGATAGTGAGACTAATATGGATGTGTAAGTATAATACAACTCAAAATCTCATTGATTTTTATCTGCCACTATCACCACTCTTTTAAGGATAATGCACATTAACCAATCACAAGAGCAAAAGTACATGTTAAAGTTGCCATGGATTTTTCTAGTCAATTCACACTCTAATCATGATTATATAATCTTAAAGCAATAGAAAACATTATTAACAGGTTATTTTCTAAAGTTAATTTATTAACGAGATGTGTAATTTCTTCTAATTGATTCTTGATGTCTTTTTCTATATCTTCCAAGGTTTGATTAATGTAATTGTCTTAGAAGACTCTGATACCGCTTTGGTTTATAATTCTTTAGTTACTTTGGTTTCTAATTCTTTAATTATGTACATTAATTCTGATGTCATATCAAGTCTTTTATTTATACTATCTATTTCTTGTAAAAGTCATTCACACTTTTGGTCAATTGAATTAAAGGTAAAATATCTGTAATTACTTCTTTTAATTGATGTTTGATATTTATTTTTTATCTATTAATTTAGATAATTGTTTAGTAATACTCATAAAGTATTTTTAATATGTTCAGTTAAAGATTATTTTTCTTCTTTATATTGAATTACTAAAATTTCAAAATATAACAGTTGATTGTTTAAATAATTACAGTTATTACAATTGTTCATGTATAGTATATTATTACTCATTTATATGGGTTTGATAATGTTCTTTAAAACGCTCTTGTAGTTGTTGGATTTTTATTTTTTCTTGTTGATATAATTCAATATTATTATTAATCATAGTTTGAAATGCTTAAACAGTAGTAGGATTAGCATTAATAGATTGAAAAAACATGTACAAAGAAGTAAATTCGTTAATAGATTGTTGGTTTATTTTTAATCTATTTTCTGTATGTATAATAAATTTATGAATAAATCAACATGTTTGGCAATTAGGCATACTTAATAGGAAATATTTTGCATTTTATCGAGCAAATATTGCATAAGAAGTTTTTTAAACCCATAACGTAAACAAGTAAACAAAAAGTCATTTAAATCATGTTTAGATAAATAACTAATACTTAAGGATAAAAAGATAATAAAGGGAATAAATGAATGAATAATAATTAAATAAACATAGATAATAATTGATGAAAACATAAAAAATAAAGAAATCATACCTTAGTTTCTTGTTTCTTTTTTGATCACCAATCCTCAGGCTAGAGTAGGAGTTGAGAGAGAAGTATGAAAAATTAAGATTTATTTTTTCTTAACTGAGCGAAGCTCATCTGGTTAAAATATATAGACAAAGGACGAATCTTCTGTCAAAGAAAAAGTAAGAAACAAATGAAAAGCAAAAATAAAAGATAAGATACTATCTACATGGCCAACAGATGGCCTGAGTAATTTAAAGAAAGGGGGCTTACATTGTTTGTAAATGCTTGTATAATTACATCTTCCAAGGAGGTACCATTGGTGGTTTTGTCTTGTTGTGAGGTAGTGGGGCACTACTGGCAATGATGTTGAGAATAATGCTTTAGTTGTTGATAAATAGCATGTTGCCATTAGGTGGATAATCTAGTGGATAGAGTAGAAAAAGTAGCTTTAGATTGCTTTAGTATTTTGAGTGCATCTAGTGAGATGGCTGATTAGTATATTGATGTCATAATGATATTGGGTCCTCGATAATTGATCTTTAATAAAGATTTTGGATTGATCTTTAAATATTATTAATAAACTCCTTCAATGCAGTTGAGGTTGAATTGGTTGACTATATCTCAATTGAATTCATACTTTGTTGGTGTATCAATTAGTGGATACATACCATTTCTAATGCCTAATTGGACACAAACAATTCGTGAAAGTAGTACTTTGGTTTCTTTCAGATTGTCAGTTTGTTTAAAAATGGGATAAGAATTGAATACTTTAATGAATACTTCATGGTCTTTTGCAAACATTTCTTTATAATTTTTAATAGCTAGAATAAATCTAGCAGGAAATTCTGAAAGGGTATTTAGAGTGGTACGATAGATGATGTCTACAAGGTCACTTTGGAAGAAGAGATATGTGGTTAGTGGATCTGAACCAGTGAAAATTATTGTTTTTGGTCCATACCG